>MU226400.1:2196520-2245434 GCA_018584345.1 Thuja plicata | reverse complement strand
ATTTACAGCTTAGTCCCGCACTATGGGCATACAGAACTAGTGTGAGAACACCTACAAGAGCCACTCCTTTCTCCCTAGTCTATGGATCAGAGGCGGTATTACCCCTCAAAGTGGAAATCCCATCCCTGAGGATATCATTGAAGAACCTAGTTTCAGATGAAGACTATAGAGTAGCAAGGCTCAGTGAACTAGAGTTACTAGATGAAAGAAGGCAACATGCCTTCAACCACTTACAAGGCTATCAAAATCACCTTAGAAGGAACTATCACAAGAAGGTGAAGCCATGAACATTTGAGGTAGGAGAACTTGACCTCATGGAAAATTAGAAGAATCAAGCAGAGTGAGTCAAACCCGGAAAGTTTGAGCCTAACTGGCTAGGACCATTTGTTATTATCAGCTCTACTCAGAGTGGGGCATTCATACTAGCAACACCAGAAGGAGATTATCTTCCCGGCTGCATCAACAACATGCACCTTAAGAGGTTCTACCCTTAAAGGTCTCTATGGTTAAGGCATTTATCTACATATCCAGAAAATACCAAAAAAATTAAAAAAAATACAAAAGTTACCTTGGTGAAAACCCAAAAATCAGGCGCCTTGGTGACAATAAAAAAAAATTCAAAAAAGTAAAGAGAAAACAAAATCGCTCTCTTAGTGAAAACCTGGCAATTAGGCACTATTAAGTAGGTACCTTGGTGAAAACTTGGCAAATAGGCGCCAAGTGTTCAAATCCAGCTTCACCATCAATGAGCTCCAAAAGCTTGAGTACACTTCAAAATGCAAGACTGACTACCCAAGATATATCCAGAAGTACAAAACCCCTATGAGCACCAAGTACTTACCCATGGTTAATACTGGTCCACCAGACTAGGGGGCAATTCAAGATGTCCTGAAAAAATCCTAAAAATATCAAAAATCAAGAGAAAATCAACCTTCATAAAAAACATTCAAAAAATTGCAAAATCCCAAAGCAATAAAACCAACTCAGTTATCAAGAGAGCAAGGGGAAAACATGCCCGGTCAATCTAATGTCACAATCATGAGCTTTGCAAATCAACATTGGGCTCATCTGACACAGCTTTATCAATCTATCAATTCAATCAGCAAGCAACAGGCGACCAAGCCAAACTATCAATTGTCACAATCATGAGCTTTACGAACAAGCATTGGGCACATCTGACACAACTTGATCATCTGCCAACACAATCAGAGCCATCAAATCACTCCATACTGTCACAATCATGAGCTTTGCGAACAAGCATTGGGCACATCTGACACAGCTTGATCAGCTGCCAACACAATCAAAGCAATCAAGCCAATCAATCCTATCCAAAGAGTCGAGCCAATCAAGAGAATCCAACTACATTAAGAAACCATCCAAAATGTTGACTAGGTCAGTCAAGTCGGTCAGATGTCAGTCTATATTTTGCATTTATATTCTTACGCTACTCCAGGATCCACAATGTGAGGAGAGTAGCTATGATAGATCATGACTTATTTTCTTTTATTGTTGTCTGTTGAATGTTCACTTTGATTCCTGGGTCATGATGATTTAGGATAAATGCGGTAGGCGCTGTCACTTATCTGGAAGCCGCGCAGTTCCACGATCTGAGCTTAACCCTGGGAAAGAATTACACATTCCTTCTCTTTTATTTTGCTTGTTTGGTTTTATAGAATCAAGAGCTCACAACACTATTCAGATGGACTCTAAGTGCTTTGAAGTTCTATCTTGGTTTCTATGGTCTTTCCCTTTATGTTGCAAACAAGAGCTCATGATGCTATCCAGATGGACTCTAGGGGCATAGGAGTTCTATCTTGTTTTCTTGGCTTTCCCTTTCAGAAATCAAGAGCTCACAGTGTTATCCAAATGGACTTTGGGTGCATAGGAGTTCTATCTTGGTTTCTTTATTTTAGATTAATTTAGAGGACAAGCGGTACCCAGATGGTCAATATCTGGGTGCTTTTGGCTCTCTTTCTTTTCAAACAGGGAACATAGTTGAACCCAGATGGTCAATATCTGGGTGCACTAGGTTCTCTTTCTATTTAATCTCTCTACTCCTTCCGCTATCAAGAGGTCATGGTGGTATCCAGGTGGTATGTGATCTGGATCATTCGATGCTCTTCAGAATTTCAAAAAATACAACAAAAAGATGCAATGATGACAAATATTGGAAACAGGGGTAGTGACTTGGGGCACTCATCCTTTCTATCAATTCATATCTATCAAAAAAGAAAAAAATCCTTTCTATCATTCCATATCTATTAGATCAATCCCAAAGAACATCTATCCATACTAACTTCTTTCTAATTAACACATGCATTACTCAGATATTTTGGGCATAGCAGATTGCATTCATTTATTGCATAAGAGAAAATCCAAAACATGTGCATAGTAGATCATATAATCAATGCATCCATCATCAATAATATCATAACTAACATAGAAATGCATTCATCATCATCATATAGTGATTCACATTTTCAACAAATTAATGCTCATTTAATGCATTTTCTATGCTTAATTTGTTGAGGGGGCATAAATACACCTACTATTGCTAGGGCAAGTTGGGGCAAGATCAAAATCAAAGAATCTTTGACACATTGCGACAAGTCACATCGCATCAAAGAGGGGCAAATGTAGACACCCTAAAATGGACAGGCTTGCAACTTTACATTAAAAACACTAATTTCATCTATTAATTAATGGTTTTTAATCATTAATTAGTCATCTGTTTTTCTCTAAATTCATTCCCCAAATCATCTAATCAAATTCTCAAAATTAATTAAATAATTAATTTTATTTAATTAATTAACCTTAATTGATTAATTACCATTAATTAATTAATTAAATTCAATTTCCTATAGTTTAAATTCAAATATTTAAACTTACTAATTAAGTTCTTCCAATTAAATTAATTTCATTCAATAAAGCAATTCTAAATAAAAAAGAATTCAATTATCTCACATGTTGAAAACAATAATTAAATATTCATTTATCTTCAAAGAGAGAACTCCAATCAGATCGCATGGGTTACTCCACCCATCTCTCTAGTCCACATGGGTAACTTCACCCACCTCTTCAGTTCAAAAAGGTAACTCATAATTAGCTCTTCAGTCAACCAAGCTTTATCTCCTCTTTACCAAATGAAGAGGTGGAGTTTACTGATGGCTTCTCCAGTTCCTTTTAATCTCAACCATTCATCTCCCTATCTCTGGGATTGATCTCAATAGTTCATATCATCACCAATTCCTACATAATAAACCCTTTATAACCATTTGAAGGATCCAGGATTTCAAGCTCTCCTGCACCATTACTCTGTCAGTTTAGTTATAGCATTCAAGCCATCTTGCAATCACACACCCATTTCAATTAACAAAATTCTCGACACTTCTCAAGTCATAGACGCTGCCCCGCCAATACTGAGCATCAAGAACAACGTTTCAGAAGGAGTAGAAAGAAACAATAGAAGCTTCAAGCATCGTGGGGTTTGAATTTATTTGTTTTCTTTTCTCTTGCTTGTACATTTTATTAATTATGTTTCATTATTATTCATTTTAGTGGTATTGTGTATTTGATTTTATCAATTGTGAAACCTTTGCTACTGACCCTCGCCTTTGGAAAGCTTGGGAATTCATGGATCACAAGAAAGAGAGGCGTACAGTTACCTTGTACATGTAGATAGGACTTTGCTCCTTCAATGTTTATCAAAGATCAAAGATCAAGAACGTGGAGCCATTACACAGGACATTACACCCCAGCCAGTTACAATCGGAGGAACAACGAAAAAAAATTATTACCTTGTACATGTAGATAGAACTTTTCTCCTTCAATGTTTATCAAAGATCAAAAAATCGGAACCATTACACAGGACATTACACCCCAGCCAGTTACACTGTCTTCGCGCTTAACAATTTGACCTAAATTTCACTTTGTCTCGCTCTTTTTCTCTCTTTGGCAATAAAAATCAAAATGATTTGGTTTCACTTTTTTTATGATATAACCCACATACGTCAGCATTCTGATGGTCTACTTAAATCCCATCAAAATTGCGACACTATCGGGGACTATTACCAAAAAAAAACCCAATTTCACAAAAAAAAAGCATCTATCGGAAGTTTTCGTCAAAATTTGGCCCCAAATATAGTAGTGGTAGTGAACCTGAAGCAACCAAAGAAAATTTAAAGGTTTTGGAGGATTTAGAGAATGGATCTCTTAAGAACTTGAAGGATTTTGTCAAGTCGAGAGACGAGCACCTCTCAGTAGGAAATTTTTAATAAAGGTTGTGAGTTTGAATGATCGACACCTTAATGCCTTGGAGAAATGACACTTATTGAAGTGACAAATAGATTTGGAAGCCTCTTATATTGTCTTCATTCAATAAACTAAGGTGGATTCTAATAGGTTTGAGGTGATCACTTATAGATCCTAGAAGTTTGATGAGATTGTTGTGGTAATAACAAAGGGTATAGTTGGTGGTTTTGCAATCTTATGGAATAGGTTGTGTTGGGAAGGGAAGACTATTAATGCTTCCCCTTCTTGTATTTCTGTGAGTTTTAAAAATATTAGAGGTGGTCTTTATTTTTGGGCTACAAATGTCTACAACCCTTCCTTGAACCAAGATAAGATTAAGACTTAGGACCACATCCAGAGTTTTAGGAGGATTTATAAAGACAAGGAATGGATTGTGGGAGGTGACTTTAATGGGGTGTTTAGCCCAAAGGAAGAAAAAGGTGACAAGGCCTTAACAAATTATAGTTCCACAAATTTTAGTTAATTTTATGAGGACTTGGTGTTGGTTGACATTAAGCCTAGGTTTGGGTGGTACACTTGGAGTAACAAGAGATTAGGTGATGAAAATATCCTATGTTTACTGGACATATTCTTTAGAAATTATAAATTAGTTATTGAAAATGGATGGCTTTATTTATTTGGTGATCTAATTTGACGACTCGGATCATTAGTTGATTTCCTTAGATCTAAATCATATCATGAAGCCTAAGGGTATCCCTTTCAAAATGAATTCATTTTGGTATGAGAATTTGTATTTTGAGTAGGCCTTTATTATCTTATTAAGAAAGGATTTTAAGGGGAATAAGAATTACATTGTCATTTAGAAGTTAGTTGAAGGTAGGAGGTGAGATAATTTTTGGAACAAAGAAGTGTTTGGTAACTTGTCCGGGGGAAAAATAGAAATGGTGAGGAGTCGAGGAAGTAGAAAATGAAATTGAAAAGTCATGACTAGGGATTTGTGGGAGGAGTGTGATTTTCATATGGATTAAGAAGGAATCCTTAAAATGGAGGAGGTTCTCTAGTAGCAAAAGTCCTTTTTTACGCTATATGAGTATATAGCTTTATTGTACCTAGCGACCACTCCAATTTAAAGCCTTTTCTTGGGTATTAGGAAATATGTCTAATATGTTAGGTTATTAGCTAGGGGTTGAGTAACACCTATGTACGCTTGTGGCACATTTTCATAGTGGGTAGTAGTCGAACACATAAGGTAATATGTGCATGGGAAATGTATGGAGTGGACCAGCGATAGGGACACATGTTCCTATGTTATAATCAACATGATTTCCTTATATCTAAATCATATCATGAAGCCTAAGGGTGTCCCTTTCAAAGTGAATTCATTTTGGTATGAGCATTTGTATCTTGAGTAGGCCTTTATTATCTTATTAAGAAAGGACTTTAAGGGGAATAAGAATTACATTATCATTTAGAAGTTAGTTGAAGGTAGGAGGCAGTATAAGTTTTGGAATAAAGAAGTAGTCGGTAAATTGTTCGGGGATATGTTGATTATAAAATAAGAAGATGTGCCCCTATCGGTGGTCCACTCCATACATTTCCCATGAACATATTACCTTATGTGTTCGACTACTACCCACTATGCAAAGGTACCATGAGTGGACATAGGTGTTACTCAACCCCTGGATAACAGTATAATCTATTTCATGTATTTCCTAATACCCAAGTGAATACTTATCCTAACCACTAGGATATTTTTCTACTTGACTGAGAATGGGGTTATAAAAATAGGCTAAACCAATGTAGGTGGAGCAGGCAAAAACCTGAAACAGTCAAGTGGAATATTTAGGGTGATCATAACATCATATTCTTTCATTTGTCTATATAGATTGGGAGATAATTGATGGGGTTACATTGTAATCCTCATCATTTAAATTATCAATACAGGGAAGTGTACATGCTTGTATGCAAAAGAGAATTAAGAAAACTTGTTTGGCGGTCTATTGTACAACACATTTGCAGAAATAAAACCTACTCTAGAGCACACTTGCATGAAAGGAAATAGTAATCTAATTCACACTTGATAGAATTGAAAAGGATCATCTAAATCACACTTTTTGGAAATGAAATTCTTACTTGAATTAAATTTAATCTAGGAAAACTATAAATGCATTATTGCTAGAAATGAAACTAGACTGTCATATTTCCTCATGCTAAAATAAGCCTTTCTAATCCCTCCTTTTCTCAAATGATTATAAATTATTTATAAAATACACATTCTATATTTACCCAACCAATCTACTAAGAATGTGGACCCAAGATCCTACTTTTGAGGGAGCATTTACAAAACTCTGAGTAAATTGAACTTATTGTCCTCAATTTTTCCACCTTTACTTTAGTCTATTTCAGTCATTAACCGACCTTTCATTATTGTGATCCATGCCAAAACTATATGTTGATTATAACATAGGAACATGTGTCTCTATCTCTGGTCTACTCTGTACATTTCCCATGAACATATTACCTTGCGTGTTCAACTACTACCCACTATGTAAAGGTACCACGAGTGGACATAGGTGTTACTCAAACCCTAGCTAATAGCCTAACCATGTATTTCCTAATACCCAAGCAAAGACTTAATCTAATCACTAGAATCTTTTTCTACTTGACTAAGAATTGGGTTATACCAATAAACTAACCCAACGTAGGTGGAGCGGGTAACAACCTGAAACAGTCAAGTGAACTATGAAGGGTGATCATAAATCACATTCTTAATTTATCTATGGATATTGGGAGATAGTTGACCGGGTTACATTGTAATCCTCATCATTTAATTTATCAATCCAGATTAGTGTCTGTGCTTGTATGCAAAAGAGAATTAAGAAAAATTGTTTGGCAGTCTATTCTACAACACACTTGCTGAAATCAAACCTATTGTAGAGCACACTTGCATGAAAGGAAATACTAATCTAATTCACACTTGATAGAATTGAAAAGATTCATCTAAATCACACTTTTTTGGAAATGAATTCTTGCTTGAATTAAATTTAATCTAGGAAAACTAGAAATGCATTATTGCTAGAAATGAAACTAGGCTATCTTATTTCCTCATCCTAAAACAAGCCTTTCTAATCCCTCATTTTCTCAAATGATTATAAATTATTTATAGAATATACATTCTATATTTACCCAACCAATCTACTAAGAATGTGGAGCTAATATCCTACTTTTGAGGCCCAACATTTACAAAACTCTGAGTAAATTGAAATTATTGTCCTCAATTTCGCCACCTTTACTTTAGTTTATTTCAGTCATTAACTGATCCTTCATTATTGTGATTCATGCCAAAATCTCAAAAGGGTTTTTATCCCTTGTTTTCTAAATTCTAGGTCATTTTTTATTTTTGAATATCGTTAAGAAATGAGGGATATATTGTTGTTTTACTGAGACTGGGTTTTTTACCTAAAATTGTTGTCATTTATTTTTCCTATCCATCTTAGTCATATTCAATCATGAATCGATCCTTCCCTATTGAGAATAATGGCATATGTTCAAAAGAGTTGTTAGACCTTCAAGTCTAGTTTTAAAATCATTTTGAATTTTTAAATTTTGTCAAGAAATGAGGGAGATATAATTGTTTTGTTGGGACTACATCTTTGACTATTTCTGGGCACTTGATTTCAGAAAATCTCTAAGCTCTCAACGTGAATGAAAGAATTGTTAATAAATTAATTTGACCAAATAATTTCTTTTGATCATGAATATCATGCTATAACAATTCAATTACATTTGTGTACTTTGATAACTTGAGTTATCTTTGTTGGAGAAAGATAACACAATGTTATGTGTATCTACAATTTGCATGAAATAAATACTTTGCCCATTGATTTAGAAATGACTGATGCTCCATGAATGTTGGAATGTGTTGGTAGCTTGAAGGTGTATTGTTTGTCTTCTCATGATGACTTCAAATCCTTTTGAATTATTTGGAGTTCTTTGTAGTTGATGTATGGAGCTCTCTGCAACAAGTGTTTTTGAAACCTGCTTCTTGTCATGAGTTATTTAATATCTCATTCAAATGAATTTTTATATCTTGCACACTCATAAAGATATGTTATAATTAATTTGCATTACATTTATTTACTTAAAATAAACCAAATATCTACTTTACATTCTACCTCAAACAACTAAGTAATTTTTTATTATTACTCAAATCCACTTTAATACCAATACATTAGGAAAAAGTGTATGATTTTATTAGATTAATGATGAGACAATTTTAGTCTCATCAAAAGAATCAAATTATTTCTATTATCACATCATATGTTGCTTTCATTGATGATGTGATGTCCATTTGCGAGGAAGTCAGGAATTATTTACTTTCGTTGTTGGGCTTTCGGTCCCACGTTTGTGTCGAGGCTCAATAAGCATTGTTGAGAAATATTTCTTCTCATATCACTAACAATCATAATGTTATGTTGAGTACTCCATTTTATTTCATTGAAATTAAGAATGATACCTTTTCTCTGGGGGCTGGGAAAACTCCTAGTTCGGACAACTTTCAAGCTAAATATTTTCATAGGTTCTTGGAGATTGTCGGGGAACATGTATGGAGCAACTAAGGAATGCAAAAGTAGGAAGTCAATAATGAAATCTTGGAACCACACATTCACTTCTCTTGCACCAAATAAGAAGGATATTAGGTATTATGATGAGTTTGGGCCTATTTTCCTTTGAAATACTATTTATAAAAATGTCACCAATTCTATGCCCAATAGATTAAAGGTTTGTTTAGAGACATTTATTTCAAATGAACAAGGTTAATTCTTTAAGGTAGGGGGAATTTTAGATGGGATCATCACTTCTCACGAGATGATTCAATCAATTAAATATAGGAAAAAGGAGGGTATGGTGATCAAAATTTACCTTACTAAGGCTTGTGATAGATGTCTTGGGACTTCCTATTGCAGGTAATACGCAAATTTGGTTTTGATAAGGAGTGGTGTGATTAGGTCTATAGTTATATTTCCTTAATTTATTTTGTTGTTGTGTGAATGTGGCTACATTTAATGGCTTTGAGGTTAAATGCGGGCTTAGGCAAGGTGATCCCTTATCTCCCTTATTATTCCCCATTCTTGTTGAATCTTTAGGTAGAGCTTTCAAACAAGTTATCAATGAAGGGTTCCTTAGAGGTTTTTCAAGTCTTGAGAGGAGTTGATAACGTCTCTTATCTTTAATTTGTAGATGATACTTTTGTGTATGTGTTTATGTATCATTCACCTGTACCTTGAAATTTGAAAACACACCACTCTATAACTCATTACCTCAATTGTTATCATATAAGAATCAATCAAAGCATGACAATCAAAAGCGAGTTATAGCTTCCTATTTCGAATGAGTTTGATCAAACTATGATAATGCTCTTAGAGTTATGGTTTAGACTAGTGACATACAACTCTAAAATGGAAGATTCAAATTGCTAAGAAGCCATTAGAATGCATCTAAGCTAAACATATCAATTCTAAATCAATTTATCCCATTATTAAATTGAAGTGTTAGCTAATTATCTAGATGCATGAATTCATTTCTATAGCATAAGCTTAATGGGAGATCGTGAGATTGGGGATCTTGATTGAGCTCAAATTTCACTCCTTTTATGGAGAATGAGGGTAAATGAGCGGTTGAGATTGATTCTTGATGGGTGATGAGGATTTAACCTTGCTTTATCCATGTGAGGTGATCCATGTGTGTCAAATCCCATTGGTCCATAGATGAATTTGTCATTTAGTGGTGAGTTTGTAATTCAGAAGCATTTGCTAATTTCTTTTAATTAATTACTTTAGCCAGGGGATTTAATGAGGTTGATTTAATTAAATAGGCCAAGGTAATTAATAATAAATTAATGATAGATCACTAATAGATGATGTTTGATTTGAGGGATTTTATTGATTTCGATGAATTATGCCAATAATCAAATAATCAGATTAACATAATTGAGAGGGAGATCCTTAGTTCAGGAAAATAGGGCCTCTGGTTAGACTAGTCCAATTTAGGGTGATTACATCTTCCCCTCTTTGAATTGATGTGTGATAAGTGCATTGATTCAAAGAATGTCTGACGTTGACTTCAGAGAATAGTTTGATATAAAGCAATGAAACTACTCATTATTTGATGATTGAGAATTTTGAGCTTGATTGGATGAAATTTTACTGATGATATCTATCTTGAACTTGATTGAACTAAGAATGATAGTACCGACTTTGAAATTGATCGAATGAAGGTCGATTAAAGATATCAATTTGAACTTGAATGAACTAGAACTGATAGTACTGACTCCGAACTTGATCGGACAAAGGTTAGTAAGAAGTCATTCATCGTATTCAATTTGATGATGATGAAACTGAATACTTGGTAGATGATCTGAAACATTAAGGATCCATAGGCATAGATAACCAACTTGATATGATTATCTGACTGTCCCAACTTGATTGATGGAAACTAACATGCCCTTATTCATTTGATGATGAAGTCAATTTGATAAACAATTTGATTTGAAATCCCTTATTGTTTTTGAGTAAGATTCTAATTGATTTTAGGTATGATCATGCCCCCTTAGGAATGAAATTGAAATAAATATCGATGAAATCCATCTTTGAAGTGTGAACATCAATGAGAAAGTGTTGTGATATGTGATTGGATCAATAATAATCTGGGAAGAATCAATTAGGATATGAGGTGAAGCAGAAATGTGTTGATAGGAACACAATTTGACCAAGTTTGACTACCTTGAAAGAAAGATTTAAGAAATTTTGCAATGATGTTTGACTAAGATTTTGATGAGAGGACTTGTATATGTTGTTTAGGAACAATGTAGAATGTGTATGTGAGCCTTACGTATCATTTTCTGCATATTTTGATCGATTATGCATTTGCTGGAAGTCATGGGTAACATTTCCAAAATTATTACTACGTTGAAATAACATGTTGTATGTATGTTCGATTGTATTCCTGATAGATTTGATGAGAAATAGAAATGGTTAAGACAAATTTCTTAGTGTCCCATAGGTCAAAATTAGCCCCATGGGGTTAAAATAAGCCCAAAAAGTCAATTTACCCATTCATTTTCACTTTTCACCTTAGTAATTCCTTGAGCTCTGAAGAGAAGATGGTGGTCCCCGTGGAGAGACATCAATTTGAGCTCGATTGTCGCTATCACAGACCTGTGCATTATGCACCTTTGGTGAGTACACAAAGAACTTTCATTTTATGCTTTCCAGTTGAATTTATAGCATTTTTAGCAAAAGTTATAGCCAATAGAGTTTAGGGTTGCATCTAGGAATTCAGATCACATGAGGTCAATCCTGCGTCGCATCTAGGAAACAAGAAAATCTTAGATCGCATCCAGTTAACACAAGATCATATTTTGTGTCAGTTAGAGGATCACATTCTAGTAATTTTGCCCCTAATGTAAACCAAATTTCAAGCCTTACGCCCTGTAAAAACAAGATCGCACCTGGTATGTTGAGTCAGATCCTATCAAAACAAGATCACATCCAAGATTTAGGATTGCATCCTGTTGTTGACGGGACTTTGTGACCGGTCTGCCAACAGATGTAAGTTGTCATCGGGTACCGGGGTACTGGCCAACTTCGCCTGTAAAGGTTGTCCGGGGAATAAATTCTCTATGCCTTCAAGCACGTGAGAGTCGGGTCCCAACAGTGTGGGAGCTAAGTTGGGAGTGTGACTATTTCGTTCAGGGGGATAGCTGGTTTCCTTGGCTCATCTTCTCTGAGGATTTTGTTAGGTCGAGGCTTCCTGCAAGCACACATTAGTTTACCAAATAAACTTCAAAAGATAGGCCACTTGATACAATTCATTGTTTGAAGAGTATTCATTCTACTTATAGTTATGCCAATACAATTAAAACATCTACCATGCTCTAACATGATACACTAAATACTGAATACATATAAAACCATCAGTTCATACATATCCAATAGCAAGGGGAAAAGAAGGTCGTTAATCTACTTAAAACATTAGAGCAAGGGACATCAGAAACATATGGCATAAAATAACGTTAATCCAGAGATCCAAATTCTAACAACTTCATTTCCAAAACTCTTTTTTCTTCATTAATAGGCTTTCTAGCAGCACTGGTGTGCACAATAATGGCTCCAAGGGAGAATCTATCTACCAAGAACTTCTAACAACTAAGGAGCATTGAGCTCTGCAACTACAAGAAATGAAATTTTGAAATGCTACTGCTATGGACTGCAAAATCATCAATTTTGCCGACCCTTGGAATGAGGTCGGACTTATTATTTATACACACATTTTCCCTAAAGTTAACCTAATCTAACTTTACACTCAATAATAAAATATGATTTTTGGTGGCCGGTACTACCTGCACCACGTTACAATAACCTCGAGAAGAAGGGAAGTCTGACATGTCAGAAGAATAAGACAAGAAAAGAAGTATGGAGGAATCAACATTGAGAAGAGTGTTGGAGAGAGAAGAGAGGAAATTTGATCACTCTAGAGCTCGAGGCTACATGCCTCATTAATGCAAAAGTGGCTCACTATCTCAGATGTGCCAGGTGTTTAATGCTGGGGCAGCGCCTTGGGAAGACCATCTGTCAGAACCATCCCTTGAGCTGACGTGCCTTGCTAGGGTCACCTACTTTCTGACACCCTTATTAACTCCTTTATAATGACAGGTCAGCTCTAGGAACCTGGATGCTAGTCATCAAAAGAATACAAAATTTTTGGACCCGAGACTCCGGGATCCGGGAGTTTGCGCTCAAAGAATAAAGAATGTTCAAAATGTACCCTGCTGGTGAAAATCTCCAGAATACAGAGAACCCTATTTCCCTTTACTATTTTTAAATGCCTCCAAAACTTGGCTTACGCCATCCTCATCTATGTCCTTAATGTCGTTCCATTGGTCGGGGGCGGCCTCAAATTTTTCCTCAACGTCTCCGGCCCCGTTCTAGAATTCATCTACTATTTTCATGACATCATGTGCCCAGAGCATCATCTTGGATAATCTTGATAACCTTCCTCCGTCAAAGTCCCCAATAGACTGATATAGGGACTCCATGAACTCATCATACTTACTGAGGACATAGTCCCCCGGGGTGTATGTTCTGGTGGTGAAGGGGTCAACTTGAGACACCCTTACCACAAATGCCTTGAATAGGCCTAAAGGATACCAGGCCACAATTAATTTCTCTCTCAGGGCCTTAACCAGTTCCTTGCATACCTTGATTTTGAGGCCAAGTTTGGAGTACTAGGCCCGGAGGGAATCATATGATTCTTCCCTTAAAATTCCCACCTCTATGACAACTTCTTCCCCGGCGTTGAAGGCCTCATCCAACCCAACTTTCCATCCTTCATATTTTTCCAAGTCTCCCTCCCATAGGGTAGCAGAGACATTCACGTGATTCAAAAGATTATTGATCTGATAGAGATTCGAGAGTGACACCACTAAAAATTGCCTTACAACGACTACCTGCTCAGTGATCCACCCATCCACAGCCTGGGCCTTCTTCTTCATGGCCCTTAGAGAATCCATGTCATCCTATGCAAGCGGTAGTCTAGAGGTAGAAGCTTCAGGGTGGATCTTAAATAGGGGTTGTGTGAGTTCTGTCAAAAGTGCGAGGAGATTTGCATTGTTCTCTCTTTCCTCCTTCAACTTCTGGGCCTGTTTATTATACCGGGCCTCTATTGCCCAAGTTGCCTCTCGTAGCAGGTCTAATTCTCCCTACTTATCTGTCCTCCCTAGAGGCACCTCTATGATTGTATAGTCTTTGGCTCTTACCGCTATTGCATCTGTATCTAGGGGAGGTGTTGCAATGGTCACAACTGTACTTCCTTCTAGACCAGTCCATAGGGTATGGATTGTCTGGGACTTCTTAGGCTTCTTGGCCTTTGTGTTTCGGGCCATAATTTCAGCCAGGGAGAGGGGAACACCTGTTGCAACCGCTGGGGCCTTTCTCTTCCTAGATTCCATCAGCCATTGTGGTGGCTAGGGCGGTTTTGCTGCCAAGGCCTAAGTATTGAGATTCCCTTCAAAATTTGGTGGTGCATTCCCGATATCTGCAATGTTATCGGGCTCTTTTTCTTTTCCAGTTCCTACTCCCTGGGGGCCTCTGTATCTTCTGTCCTGTTGGCATCCTCTTTCATGATGTCCAAGATTTCTTCTCCATCAGTATCAACATCACCTGTATCTTTAGGGATTTCCCTATCCTTCTCAGCATTGGGCGAATTAACATTTATATCCTCGGGGTTTTTCCCCTCATCTTGTTGTTATTGTTCATCTTTGACATCATTTTCCAGGATATCTTCCTCTATTGGAATGTCTTTCAGAGGTGACGGAGGCGTCTGGCCTAGGTTTAATGTTTGGGCTGCTGTGATCACCTCCCTGAATGTACTCCAGGGCATTTGGTCACCCGGAGTAACCAAAGGCATCTGGAGCATGATGAATGGGGCTATAGTTGATCCCGTGGGTCTGATTTCCCCAGTCATCGGTTACTTTTCTATTGTTTGCCTTGGTTCTTTCTCAGTCTCCTGAACCAGTGTTTTCTCCCACTCAGGCCCCTTTTGTGCCCCTTACCGATCTTCCTACTCTATGGCAACTTCTTCCTCTGGGACTTCCTTTTCAGCGGGGATCTCTTCTTTTTCCTGGGCGGCGATCTCTTCCACCGCATGATCTCTATCCCCATGTAGGTTCACGAGCTCATCTGTCCCAAAGATATCATCAAAGTCATCATGCGGGGGAGAGGTATCTGAAATATTGTCAAGTTTGGGGGAATCCAAACTGACATCTACTGGGGGAACCTTAGGCATACTAGGGCCTGTGTCTGTGCTTGGGGTGGGGTTCACCTTCTTCTCTTCTTTCTTTTTAGTGGGGCCATGACATCCAGAATATTTATAGACTCTGCCTCGGTGAACATCTATCTTCTCATTAGTGTGGCCAATGAAGGGGATCTCGTCGGGCGAGAAGATGCCACTAGAGTTGTGAGGAGGTCAGCGGATAGTTGTGCACTTATCTTTTGGCTTGTCAACCTCGACGCCTCCATTTGTTCTTGTATTTGCGCCATTATGGGGAGTGAACCCTTGGGAGGCACTTGGGCTGGGGCATCTTCTTTCTCCTTCCCCTTTCTTATGCTGGGTCCTACAGCTCTCGAGGTCGAAGCAGACCTCTGAATAATTGGTCCTTTTCGGGTGCTCCTCGTACACACCTGCTCAAAACACTTGTGAGTGTTATCTATAATGGGGCGACATACCCTCTCAATTGTTAAATCATCTGGGGTGGCCCAATCCACAAGAGGGAGATATAATTTATCTAACCCCTTCTCTTTATACAATGGGTCCTCCAGGGGCCCGTCATCTGAAAAACCCTTCGGGAAACCCCGAAGGTCGAGGGCCTTCATCAAGTCTTTAGACATCTGCAAATGTTGGCAAGCCCGGAGATCAAAACTCTCTTGGCAATCTGTCCAGAAATCTTCAATATCTTCAACATGTGGCGGGGACACCTGGGGAAGTGTTGTTATTTTACCCAGTGGATCAAAATTGCTTCTGGTATGGTGGAATTCCACCAGTCCCAAACTCTTTAGTTCATTATCTGCTTCCTTCACTGCGGCAAGGATGCAAGAATATTTCCCTCAAGATATCGGGAATGAGACGTTGGTAACCTTCTTCAATGTGAAGAGGGCATGCAACTCTAGAATTTGTCTACATAATTCTAAAAGATTAATTCTATCCCCGCAATATCAAGGAAGAAGCTAGGGTTTCCTGGAGAAGCTGGTCACCTGGATGTATGTGTGTTGCTAGAATTGAATGAAGTAATTCCCGTAAGTACTCACCAGGTTCATTGCCTCTTGCGATAATCGGTATCCAGAGTCCCAAGTAAGTGTCAAAATGTTTTGGTAAATGAACACATCATTTACCTTGCAAAAATTTGGGAAGCTAAGTTCCCACTGGACATGGGGATAATGATCCCATGGTGTCACCTGGTCGGGCCCGTTCCCAAGAACGTCGATTGTCTGCAAACCCTGAAAGTAAGGTCTTTGTTGGGCTAGTGCCCATAGTACGTAAAATGTCATGTGGAACTTTGAGGTCTGGAGAACGCTCTTCATTTGTGTGTCCATGTGGTTGGTGATGATGGCCACCCAATTGAATGTCTGACTACGGGTGGTGATGCAGTAGAGGAAGTAATACATCCATGCCAAGAAATTTTGGGCATGGGGCTCTCCAAAGATCCTGCATAGGAATATAATGCCTGCTTGGATAGGTTCCTTAAAATCCTCGCGGGGAATCTCCAACTTCATCTTTTTATAGTCCTTTCTCAGGGACTTTAGCCAGTGGGTGTTGAGATGTTGCCAGGAGAGAAGGGAAGCTTCTTCAAACTCCTTTAATGACATGGACCGGGAGAGAACCACGACCCCCTTGAATTGAGGGATCCCCAATCTTGAAGCAAAAGTAGTCGCATCTAGAGTGATGATGGTCACTGGATAGTGTAACGACTGGGGATCAACGAGCATAACAACTTGAGTGGAGGCATTGTAGAGCACCGCAAGTTAGAGTATCAGCTTTGGTGCTTGCACCGAGTAGGGAAAACTTGCAGCTTTAATAATCCTGGAGGCGGCCATGTGTTTTTCCATATTGTCTCCGACGGTCCTCTATTGGTATATGGCTTGGACCAAACCCTGCATCTCAGCCCATAGTCCAGGCTCTGTGTCTGTTATCGCTTGCAACTTAGAGTCCATCTTGGACTCTACAAGAACACCCTCCTTTAGGTACTTGGAGGTTAGTGGTAGCTTTTCCAACATCTTTTTGGCCTTTATTTTTGTAGCTGCCCGAGTGGAGGTAGTTGGCAGCTTTGGGCTATTAGGAGGAGCGATCACTTCAGACATTTTAGTCAAATCTATCTGCAACCTGCAAGACCGGAGAACCGTCAATACATGATATGATAAAAATAATATTTTAAGGACTTCAGGGAATTCACCACCATTTCGCACCTGCTCAAAAACATTAGCATGCATAAAAAATCCTAGAATATTAAAGTTAACAAGGATCAAATTTTGATAAACACTCGGGGCTCCAAGGCATTGATTTAGGCAAAAAAAATGGGATGAAGACCCAGGGGCTTCTCAGCATCCAGAGTTTGGAAGAAATAGCTATTATTGACGTGACTGAAAGAGAGCCGTACTTGGCTGACATAGGTCATCATGTGGCCATGCGACAGGTGACATAATGACATTAATGGTGACAAGTGGGCTAACACGGGGGAGGTAAATGCCATATAGGATGGGATTTGAATGCTCGCTCATGGGAAATTAATCCCTCCATCAAGACGACATGACAGAGGAGAGAGAAAGTCACCCTGGCTCGAACCAGTGAGGTGTCAAGTTCGAACCGTGGTGAATATCTCTCTGATGAGCTTGCCAAGGTGGTTTGGACGTGATAGAGTGTGACAAGATCGACACAAATAGAAGGATACACATAGAAAATACATCGACAAAGATGAAGCGCATATGAGGGCCAAAGCATGACTCACAGCTCAAACACAAAAATGCACAAATGTACAACTATAAATAGGAAATTACAAAGTTTACATAATATACAAAAACAACTACACTACTCTACACAATTTACAAAGTATCTACATTATCATACAACCACATAGAGGGAAGATGACCCTCTGGCAGAGCCAACCCACCAACGGGAGGTGACAGAAAATCCATCGCAAAAGATGCGGCAAAATGAAAACAGAACAAAAACAAAATAGAGCAAAAACAAGCAAGACAGAAGCAAGAAACAAAAAACTAGAGAGGAGAGAGCCAACGGCCTACCTGGAAACATGGGGAATGCAATAAAGATAAGAACGGGAGGCACTCTACAACAAGTTGACCCTCGAGTTACCACAAATAAGCACTACAAATCACTGTTAATCAGTCACTAATCACAGGGAGCAAAATACTGTCTAGATCGCCTTAATCACCTTTAATCGCTCTAATTGCTCTAAGTGTTTGATTGCGGTAAATGTGAAAGTGGCTGGTAACTTCTATTTATACCCCTAGGGTAAAAATGTGTTGCTTTCTTTCCGCAAACTCTAGAAATACAAACCTCCAGACTCTGGGCCCAGGAATTCCATGCAGCCACACCTTCTAACAAAAGAAGACATGATGGAAGAGAATCCCAGAGTCCAGGATCCGACTGACTCAAGAAAACAAACCAACTCCGAGACTGGGCCCTGGAGACAAAACAAGACAAGAAACAAGAGGAAACAACCCTCGTGAAAGAAAAGCCCAGAGGGAAACAAAGAAAACAAAAGAAACAGGGAAAACGTAAAAGCAAAAAGGGGGACCCAACATTTTGCCTACAAAATATAGGGACGGGTATGTAGGGCATAAAAAATGATGACTATCTAGGATGAATACCTTAGCACATTCAAGAACTCTAGAGTCTCAGGTTAGCAAAACTAGAATTAATCTTTACCCGGAGCATTCTGCTTGCAAAGTGTGAGGTGTCTGAGAAAATCAGACTCATCACTGATTCAATCTTTCGGTCTTTCGTCAGTTGTGAAGTGTGTGCTTTGACGATGACCTTTGGGAGAAGTAGAGAGGAGGCACTAAGTATATCAAAACCAAAGTCATCATATCATGCACGTTTCCCCCGGATACTAGATTTCTCTATTCTTCAGTTCATTTATTTTCCTTTTCCATTCTAGATGGGAAGGCAGTACTTCTTTCACCGTGAACCTTAAGCTTAGCTAATTTTAACGATGGTACTTCTTTCACCTTGCCATCTACTTTTAAATTTTTGAATAGGAGAGAATGTTTCAGACCCAGGATACTTTAATGATTTTTAGACTTGGTCAACAACCAGTGCAATCTATTTGCCCTAAAGGTGTTTGATTACTTGCTTCTTAGATTTCTGTTAACTAATGTCCATACTGTCAAGATGTGAATCTGATGAAGATTACCCATAACCTTTTACCATACTTACAAAATGTTATTCAAAGCATACCTATCAACAAAGAGAAGACAACATGCTGGGAACCCAGAAAACAAAAGGAAACAAAGAGCCAAAAACAAAGGAAAACATGAAAAGGAGAATGGTGGTCTCGGAGGACGACCGATAAAACTATTTACAAGGTATTCCAAAGGAACACCGGGAAAGATATTTACAAGCAATAACTTTACATATAGTACAACTTTGGACAAATTCATCACCTACTTATTCAAAGTAGTGCTTGAGAAACTGCCCATTAGTAGGCAATGGGACGGCTTCTCCGGTCAAGGTATTGAGGCGATAAGTATTTGACCCACAGATCTCAGATATCAGATATGGTTTGAGCCAGAGACACTGAAACTTAGTGTGCTTTCCCTTCTTTTCCTAGGTCTTGTCCCACAAGAGAACCAATTCCAAAATCTGAAAGGCCTTATACTGGGCTCTCTGATCAAACCAATATTGTTTCACTACTGCTTGGTGACGCGCAAAATGTTCAAGGGCTGCGTCTCTTTATTGCTCCATTCGCACCAAGTTCAGAAGTCGAACCTCCACAATATTGTCCCGGTTGCTGAATTCCTACATAAATTGTAATACTGGGATCTGTAAGTTGATGGGGAATACTGGGTTTTGGCCGTAAACCAGATGAAATGGGGATGTCCCCAGGGAAGCCTTTATTCTGATACGATCCGCCCAGAGGGAGAATCTAAGTTTTTGGTGCCATTCCCAGGGGTTTTGTTCTAATAGAAGTTTGATCACCTCAAGCAGATTTTTATGGTAGACTTAGCCACACCATTACCCTAGGGGTAGTAGTTGCTGGAGAACTTTAGGGTGATCTTTCTTTCCTAGGTCCATTCGAGTAATTGTGCTAAAGAAAATGCCAAACCATTGTCACACACTATAGAAAATGACATTCTAAATCGGGTGACTGTTTTATTCCAAGAATTTAATAACTACGTCTGTCGTGTTGTTTTTGTAGGGAATTGCTTCAGACCACCGCGTGCAATAATTGGTAGCAGTCAAATGTACTGGTGGTTGGCAGATGAGTTGGAGTTGATTTCCCTGATAAAATCAAATGCCCACTGGGCAAAGGGTTTAGCTTCGAAGACCGGCTGCAAAAGCATGGTCAGGTTTCGCTCACGATGTATCGCTATTTGGCAAGTGTGACATCTTCTAACATGAGTATAGACATCCTTAAAGATGCAGGGCCAATAGTATCTAGCTTGGAAGATCTAACAGGCAGTGGTGTCAGCTGAGCCATGCCCGGTTCCAAACTTCCAGTGAAATTCTTGAATCATTCTCGTAGCTTGGTCCCTATCTATGCACTAGAGGTACACCCCTTCAGAGTTCCTGCAAAAAAGCATTCCATTTTTTGTCATGAAGTGCGTGCTTTTTAGCTGTAGGGCGTGATGTTTGTTTGGGGGTAGCCCCTCCGGGCATCTGTTGTTCAACAGTAAGTATACCAGATTGGTATACCATGAGTCTTGAGTGATGGATTCTACTGTGTATATTTGGCATTCAATATCTAGAGTTCCTTCTACCATCGCTCTACATAGTCCCTAGCCTCGGACTATCTTCATGGGTTGCATTTCCAAATCATACTCTTGGAGGATGGCCATCCATTTCCACCATCATTCACCCAATTCACTCTGTAGGAGCAGGGACTTAACAGCCTGGTCCAGGATGATAGCGTGCACTTTGCTTCGGAGAATGTAGTGCCAGAATTTCTTCACAATGTGGACGAGAGCAAAGGCTTGCTTTTCCAAAGGCGAGTACTGGACTTTGACATTTTTAAAAGGGGAGCTCATGAAAGCTATTTTTTTTTCTTCCCCTTTGACCTTCTGGGTCAAAAATGCTGCGGTAGAATGCGAGAAAAGAAAGTAGTATATGTGAAATGGGAGGGAATAGTCTGGACTAGCCAAGACTGGTGCCTCCATAATCATTTGTTTAATCCGGGCGAATGCCCGCTTTGCTTTTGGACTCCACTCAATCTTTGTATCTTTCTTCATCATCTCATTGAGTGGCTTTACTATCTTGACGAATCTAGTAATGAAGCGTCGGACCAAGTTGATCTGTCCAAAGAAAGATCTCATTTATTTCTTGCTGCCAGGCATTTACAGATTTAGCAGTGCTTCAACTCTCTCAGGGTCAATGGATATACCCTTCTCTGAGAAAATATGCCTGAGCAACTTCCCTTCAGTGACCCCGAATATACATTTCTTAGGATTGAGGGATATTCCATACCGGTGACATCTCTCACAAATTTGGGCGAGGTGGGCAGAATGATCATGCCTATCCCGGGAAAAGACGGTCAAATCCTCCATGTAGATGATTATACACCGGTTTACTAGGCCTTCAAACATAATGTCCATAGCCTTTTGAAATGTGGCCCCTGTGTTGATCAGGCCAAAGGGCATCCTCTGTTATGCAAACGTTCCCCACTTGGTGGTGAACATCATTTTGTCTCTATCTTCGTACTTAACCATGACCTAGTTATACCCAGAGTACCCATCTAGGAAGGACATCATTTGAGATCCATTGACGATTTGCAACATGTCATCCAATGAGGGGAGAGGGTGATTATCCTTCTTAGATGCCTTGTTCAAATTTTTAAAATCCACGCAAAGGAGGATTTCACCGCTTTTCTTTCTTACAGGGATGAGGTTGGCAACCCAAATTGTGTGCCGGATTGGAAAGATGATCTGGGCTGATAGTAATTTCTGAACCTCCTGGTGAATTAGAGGCTTGATCAGCGGGTTTACCGGTCTCTACTTTTGCTTAAAGGGCTTAGCATCTGGTTTCAGTGGGATGGTATGGGTGATGATGGATGTGTCATAGGTTTTTAGATCCTCATACCCTCCACGCAATTATGTCAATGTATTCTCGGAGGACCTTGAGAACCTTCTCCTTCTCCTCTGGGGAGTAGGAGGTTCCAATATGCATGAATTTTTCCTCACTGGCTTGGCTGATGTTAACATTTTCAAAATTTCCTCCCTTTGAGGAGGATGATATCTTTTCCCAGCCCCGAGGGTCCAAGTCAAAGATACATTCTAGTGCTACCATCCCCTTAGGGATGGTGTTAGTTGGAAATTCTATGATCCTGTCATCTTCATCACCCTGCCCAGTGTCATCATGATCTCTTTCTTCCACTATCTTGTCCTCAAAAACGTCAACATTGGCCATGAAGGCTAGGATATGTTGATCATCCTCAAAGACCTAAAAGTGGGTGACATTGTCTGGAATGGATAGGGTGGGGATCATCTCAATGGAGAACTTCCAAAGCTGGGAGCCAGCCATGGGCTTAAGGGTGCTAGAAGATATGGTAAGGGCCTCTAGAACATAGTTTCTTTTCTAGGGAATGAGTTCAATGCCAAAAGCATCAAAATCTTCGATGAGACTCCATGCTCGATTGTGGTATGTGGCCAACCTTTTATCATGACAAGTGTATTGGCTCCAGACCTACTTAATGATCAACTATGAATCACCCAGCGTCCAGAGGTGGGTGATTCCCTTTCTTAGTGTGAATAGGAGTTTGAGGACCAAAGCCTCGTACTCTGTGACATTGTTCGTGTAGTTAAACTATAGCTTGTAAGACACAAGGAAGGATTTTCCTCGTGGATTGATCAACTCCACTCTGGCCCCACAACCTTGTTTAGACTGGGACCCATTGAACTTCAGGGTCCACAAGTCATTTTTTGTTGTCTGGGGATGGGAGGGCGAAGTGGCATTTGGATTACTTTTAGGAAGGTTAGGAGGAGTTTCCTCTAGCTCTGATGGCGCGTGGGTGGGGTTCTCCTCTGAAGAGGTCCGTGTTTGGGATTCCTAGACAAGTGGCACTATGGGGTGCTGCTAGATGGATTACTAGGTACAGGCATGTTTGCTTCATGTTCTTTCTCTCAAAGGGTATTGATGTGATAGGTAGCAGTAGCAATGCAGGGCTCACACTCTAGCTTAGAATATTTTTGGTAATGCACCCAAGTGCCAGAAAAGAGTGTAGCAAGAGTTGTTGTGCTACCTTGTGAGTTAACCTCACCCCTCAGTTTTTTGTCCAGGTCTTGAATTCTCTGAGAAACTATGAGATCCTCCCCGAGGGTGAAATCAAAAGTGAGGATTTCTAGGCGTTGGTACACCCCGGGGGAAGTCTCAGAGAAGAGGACTTCATTTACCCTCCCAACTTTAGTGAGGGCTTGCTTCATCCTGGGTTCTCTCTCTACTCGGATTTGGTTAGACTCTCCCTCCCAGGGGAGCCACAAGTGGGAGAAGTTGGTGGAGAAATACTCATTAAGGGCCTTGGAACAATTCTAACTTAGTAACATCCCATAGGTCTCCGGGATGTCCACCACTTGGATGTCTATTATGCTTGCTATCTGAGGGTCTTGGATGAGCTGAATCTGGACGTTCTTTAGCTCACCTACCATTTTCACAGCAGTTTTGTCTAGCTGGACCACTGCGCCTTTGGATGGAGTGGGATGGAGTTCAAGCTTCTGGCATATGGCTAAAGGCATGACATTGCCATAAGCACCAGAATCTACCAAGCAATTATGTAGGTTCTTCCCTTGTATGTTTAAGCCTAGTAGGAAGGGAGGATCCTCGGTGTTCCCCCGAAAGATAGTCATGTTGGTGTCATCAAAAGTGATGGTCTTTGGTGGGCGACTGACGACTTTTGAGTTTCCCAAGAGCTTCAAAAGAGACTTCCTCTACTCGGGACAATTCAACAAGATCTCCATCAAGGTCATGGAGGTGGTAGTTCATTCTAATGCCTTTGTGATGTCAAGCCTCCCCCCGGGGTATTGTTGGCTTCCCTTGGCCGGGTCCTTAACTTGGTTAGAGTCAGATCCTTTCAGAGGGAAGGAATGATCAGTTGTATTATCCCAGGGAGGGGTATCCTTGGGAGGTGTAGGCATGTAAATTGGTCCTTTACCAGCCTAACTCTGAGTGTTGTAAAGATTTCATGGGTTGGTGAAGGCATTGGCCTCAAAGGCCAGGATAGATTCATCAAAGAACCCTTGCAATTCGGGTTCTTCTTCATCTTCCTTGTCTGTCCCAAAGAAGATGATCTCACAGGTGAAGGCACAATGAGTGGGCTCTTGCATAGGCATTTCTGGGGGAGTAGGATCAACAGTTTGTTGTCTGTCTAGTTGGGAGATCATGATGACCTTCTCATGTGTGGCATAGTTCACCTTAGAATGAGAGTCGGTATCGTGCAATCTACACCAGTTGGTCAGGTGGTAGAATTGTGCAAGCTGTGCAGAATGGCTGGGTCCAGCACCACCTTGAGTGGTGTTTTGGTTAGGAGGACCTTCGATGTTCATGTTGTTATTCCATTACTATTGGTTGGGCCGAGGGCCATTGTTGTAATTCCTTCCTCTGACATTGGTATTTCGGCCGGAGAAGATATTCCCTTTATGGAAATTAGAGTTGTGGGGTGCAAAAGACCCCGCCTTCAGCTGTCCCATGTTCACAGTCAGTGAGGACAACAATTTCCAAAGGGATTCAATCTCGGTGGACAGCTGGGTGTTCACATCACAGTGTGACTATTGGTTCCCAGGGAAGTGACAATAGTTCCCAGAGTCGAGGGCGGAAATCCTCCAACCGCGGGCGACTAGAAGAAAGGTACTCTAGGGGGTTATGTTGATGGTTTTTGTATCTGCTATGACCGGTTCCAGGGAGCAAATTCTAGACCTGGTATTGTCTGGGCTTTTGATGGGTATACATACCAGGCTTGCTATTTTATCAGCGGTGGTGGGGTATTCATGGCCATCATAGGGGCACCCACTGCCTGCTTGGGGTTATATCCTCCGGCGTAAGAAGTTCTATCAGGTATCATGTTGAAAGGCATACTCTGCCCAATCCCACCAGGAGCTTTGTTCAAACCGCAAGATAACTCCAAGGCTAGGTTGTAAACCTTCGCTAGAGTGTCCCGGTCAGTGGGAGCGGTAGTTCTCCATAGGAGAGTGGAAAAAAAAGGGTTCATTGCGTTGAGGTATGTCTAGATGGTTACATCCGCAGATGGGATGAAAGGACCCGTGCACCACTGCAAGGCATGTTGGAATCGATGGTTAAATGCTGCAAGGGGTTCATTTGGTTCCTTCCTGATGGAGATGAACTAGATATGGGACCATGCTGGGTCCACGTGTATGCAGAAGGCTGCCAGGAAGGTATCTTCCATGTCCTACCAATTTTTGGTGGAGTTGGCTGACAAGTTAAGGTACCAGTTCAGTTCATTCTGCCCTAGGGACAGAGGGAACATCTAGGTCACAACATCTTGATGTTGGATCCAGTGTTGGTTCATGGCATCTTTATATGCCTACAAATGCTCTTCTACGGTTCATGAGCCCAAGTGCTCATATCAGGGGTAGATATTTTCCGGGTGCAAGGGAAGATCATTGGTTGCACCCAAAAATTGTCCCACTGGGGACTCGGTGTTACTGAAATATGCAGCCATCAGGGGAGTTAGGTTTTGGCTAGACTAAGCATTAGTCCCCTGAGTCATCTGGGAGACTTGGGTATTCTAATATGTAGTAGATCCCTAGATAATGTTGGCTAGCTTAGTTTGCGGGTTTTGCTTCTTTCGGGCAAGAGGCTTAAGTTCAACAAACCTTCAGGGATTGGGGGCTGATCTAAGGACTCCTTCAAATTGTGCGGGTGAAAAATATCCAATCCCACTAAAGGTATGATTAACTAAAACTATGGTTTGGGGAACCCTCGGGCAGTGTAAAGTTGAAATCTTCAGAAGGGGATGAGCTCATTCCCTCCTTCTAGTGCTAGTTTCTATTGACAAGACTTTGTGACTGGTCAACCAACAAATGTAAGTTGTCACTGGGTACCGGGGTACGGGCCAACTTCACCTGTAAAGGTTGTTTGGGGAATAAATTCTCTGGGCCGTCAAGCACATGAGAGTCAGGTCTCGACAGTGCGGGAGCTAAGTTGGGAGTGTGGCTATTTTGTTTGGGGGGATAGCTGGTTTCCTTGGCTCGTCTTCTCTGAGGATTTTTTTAGGTCGGGGTTTCCTGCAAGCACACATTAGTTTACCAAATAAAATTCAAAAGATAGGCCAGGGTTAGGAGTATTCATTCTACTTATAGTTATGATAATACATTTAAAACATCAACCATGCTCTAACATGCTACACTAAATACTGAATACATACATAAGCATCAGTTCATACATATCCAATAGCAAGGGGAAAAGAAGGTCTTTAATCTACTTAAAACATTAGAGAAAGGGACATAAAAAATATACAACACAAAAGAACGTAAATCTAGAGATTCGAATGCTAACAACTTCATTGCTAGAACTCTTCTTTCTTCATTAACAAGTTTTCCAGCAAGACTTGTGTGCACAATAATGGCTCCAAAGGAGCATCTATCTACCAAGAACTTCTAAAAACTAAGGAGCATTAAGCTCTGTAACTACAAGAAATGAAATGTTGAAATGCTACTATTATGAACTACAAAATCATCAATTTCGCTGACCCTTGGAATGAGGTCAGACTTATTATTTATACACACATTTGCCCTAAAGTTAACCTAATCTAACTTTACACTCAACAATAAAATATGATTTCTGGTGGCCGGTACTACCTGCACCATGTTATAACAACCTCAAGAATAACGAAAGTCTGACATGTCAGAAGAATAAGACAAGAAAAGAAGTATGGAGGAATCAGCATCGAGAAGAGTGCTGGAGAGAGAAGAGAGGAAATTTGATCACTCTGGAGCTCGAGGCTACATGCCTCATTAATGCAAAATTGGCTCACTATCTCCAATGTGCCAGGTGTTTAATGTTGGGGTGGCACCTTGGGAAGACCATCTGTTAGAACCATCCCTTGAGCTGACGTGCCTTGCTATGGTCACCTACTTTCTAACACCCTTATTAACTTCTTGATAATGACCAATTGGCTTCAGGGAACCTGGATGCGAGTCATCAAAAGAATACAAAATTGTTGGACCCGGGACTCTGGGATCTTGCGCTCAAAGAATAAAGAATGTTCAAAATGTACCCTGCTGGTGAAAATCTCTGAAATCCAGAGAACCCTATTGCCCTTTACTATTTTTAAATGCCTCAAAAACTTGGCTTACACCATCCTCATCTATGTCCTTAATGTTGTTCTATCAGTCATGGGCGGCCTCAAACTTTTCCTCAACCTCTCCGGCCCCGTTCCAGAATTCATCTACTATTTTTCACGTCATCATGTGTCCAAAGCATCATCTTGGATAATCTTGATAACCTTCCTCTGTCAAAGTCCCTGACAGACTAATATAGGGACCCCATGAACTCATCATACTTACTGAGGACATAGTCCTCTGGGGTGCACATTTCGGTGGTGAAGGGGTCAACTTGAGACACCCTTATCACAAATGCCTTTAATAGGCCCAAAGGATACTAGGCTGCAGTTAATTTCTCTCTTAGGGCCTTAACCAATTCCTTGCGTACCTTGATTTTGAGGCTAAGTCTGGAGTACTGGGCCCGAAGGGAATCATATGAATCTTCCCCTGAAATTCCTGCCTCTGTGACGACTTCTTCCCCGGTGTTGAAGACCTCATCCAACCCAGCTTTCCATCCTTCATATTTTTCCAAGTCTCCCTCCAATAGGGTAGCAGAGACATTCACCTGATTCAAAAGATTATTGATCTGATAGAGATTTGGGAGTGACACCACTAAAAAATACCTTACGGTGACTACCTGCTTAGTGATCCACCCATCCACAGCCTGGGCCTTCTTCTTCATGGCCCTTAGAGAATCCACATCACCCTGTGCAAGCGGTAGTCTAGAGGTAGAAGCTTCCAGGTGGATCTCGGCAGGGGCTGTGTGAGTTTTGTCAAAGTGCGGGGAGATTTGCATTGTTCTCTCTTTCCTCCTTCAACTTATGGGCCTATTTATTATACCGGGCCTCTATTGCCTAGGTTGCTTCTCATAGCAGGTCCAATTCTCCCTGCTTATCTGTCCTCCCTAAAGGCACCTCTGTGATTGTATAGTCTTTGGCTCTTACTACCGCTGCATCTGTATATGGGGGAGGTGTTGCGATGGTCGCAACTGTACTTCCTTCTGGACCAGTCTGAAGGGTATGGACTATCTGGGCCTTCTTAGGCTTCTTTTCCTCTGCGTTTGGGCCATCATTTTGGCTAGGGAGAGGGGAAAACCTATTGCAACCGTCGGGGCCTTTCTCTTCCTGGATTCCACCAACCATTATGGTGGCTGGGGTGGTTTTTCTGCCAAGGCCTGAGTATTGAGATTCCCTTCAGAATCTGGCGATGCATTCCCGGTATTTGCAATGTTCCTGCTCCCCGAGGGCCTCTGTATCTTTCGTCCTATTGACATCCTCTTTTGTGACGTCTGAGATTTCTTCACCACCGGTATCAACATCACCTGTATCTTCAGGGATTTCCCCATCCTTCCCAACAATGGGTGAATTAACATTTATATCCTTGAGGTTTTTCCCCTCATCTTGCTGCTGTTATTCTTCTTTGACATCATTCGTTAGGATATATTCCTCTATTGGAATGTCTTCCGGAGGCGGTGAAGGCATTTGGCCTAGGTTCAATGTTTGGGCTGCTGTGATCACCTCCCTGAATGTACTCCAGAGAATTTGGTCACCCAGAGTAACCAAAGGCGTCTGGAGCATGATGAATGGGGGTACGGTTGATTCGGTGGGTCTGGTTTCCCTAGTCATCAGTTTCTCATCTACTGTTTGCCTTGGTTCTTCTTGATTTCCTGGACCAGTGTTTTCTCCCGCTCGGGCCCCTTTTGTGCCCCTTCCCAATCTTCTTGCTCTGTGGCAACTTCTTCCTCTGGGACTTCCTTTTTAGCAGGGGTCTCTTCTTTTTCCTGGGTGGTGATCTCTTCCACCGCGTGATCTATATCCCTGTGTAGGTTCATGAGCTCATTTGTACCAAAGATATCATCAAAGTTGTCATGTGGGGGAGAGGTATCTAAAATATTCTTAAGTTCGGGGGAATCCAAACTTACATCTAATGGGGGGACCTTAGGAATATCGAGGCCTATGTCTACGCTTGGGGTGGGGTTCACCTTTTGCTTCTTCTTTCTTTGTAGTGGGGCCCTGACATCCAGAATATTTATAGACTTTTCCTCGACGAATGTCTATTTGCTCATTAGTGTGGCCAATGATGGGTATCCCGCCAAGCGAGCAAATGCCACTGGAGTTGTGAGGAGGCCGGTGGAGAGTTGTGCACTTATCTTTTGTCCCATCAGCCTTGATGCCTCCATTTTTTCTTGTATTTGTGTCATTATGGGGAGCAAACCCTTGGGAGGCACTTGGGCCAGGGTATCTTCTTTCTCCTTCCCATTTCTTGTGCTGGGTCCCGCAGCTCCAGAGGTCGAAGCGTACCTCCGAACAATTGGTCATTTCTGGGTGCTCCTCAGACACACCCACTCAAAATACTTGTGAGTGTTATCTATAATGGGGCAGCATACCCCCTTAATTTTTGAATCTTCCGGGGTGGCCCAATCCACTAGAGGGAGATCTAATTTATCTAACACCTGCTCTTTATACAATGGGTCCTCCAGGGGCCCATCATTTGAATTTTTTTTATGGAAACCCTGAAGGTTGAGGGCCTTCATCAAGCCTTTAGACATCTGCGAATGTTGGCGGGCCCGAAGATCAAAACTGTCCTAGCAGTCCAGCCAAAAATCTTCAATATCTTCAACGTGTGGCGGGGACACCCGGGGAAGTGTTGCTATTTTACCTAGTGGATCAAAATTGCTTCTGGTATGGTGGAATTCCACTAGTCCCAGACTCTTTAGTTCATTATATGCTTCCTTCGCTGCGGCAAGGCTGTAAGAATAGTTCCCGCAAGAGATCAGGAACGGGAAGTTGGTAACCTTCTTCAATGTGAAGAGGGCGTGCAGCTCCAAAATTTGTCTGCAAAATTCTAAAAGAATAATTCTATTCCTGCAATATCAAGGAAGAAGATAGGGTTTCCTAGAGAAGCCGGTCACCCAGATGTATGTGTGCTATTGGAATTAAATGAAGTAATTCCCGTAAGTACTCACCAGGTTCATCACCTCTTGCGATAGCCGGTATGCAGAGTCCCAAGTAAGTGTCAAAATGTTTTGGTAAATGAACACATCATTTACCCTACAAAAATTTGGGAAGCTAAGTTCCCACTGGACCTGGGGATAATGATCTCATGGCGTCAACTGGCCGGGCCCATTCCCAAGAATGACAATTGTCTGCAAACCCTTAAAGGCAAGTCTCTGTTGGGCTAGTGCCCATAGTATGTAAGATGTCATGTGGAACTTTGAGGTCTGGAGGATGCTCTTCATTTGTGTGTCCACGTGGTTGGCGATGATGGCCACCCAATTGAATGTCTGACTGCGGGTAGTGATGTAGTAGAGGAAGTAATACATCTATGCCAAGAAATATTGGGCATGGGGCTCTCCGAAGATCCTGCATAGGAATATAGTGCCTGCTTGGGTAGGTTCCTTAAAATCCCCACGGGGAATCTCCAGCTTCATCTTTTTATAGTCCCTTCTCAGGGACTTTAGCCAGTGGGTGTTGAGATGTTGTTTGGAGAGAAGGGAAGCTTCTTCGAACTCCTTTAATGACGTGGACTGGGAGAGAACCACGAACCCTTTGAATTGAGGGATCCACAACCCTGAAGCAAAAGTAGCCCCGTCTAGAGTGATGATGATCGCTGGATAGTGTAAGGGCCAGGGATTGGTGAGAAAAACAACCTGAGTGGATGCGTTGTAGAGCATCGCTAGTTGGAGTATCACCTCCAGTGCTTGCACCGAGTAGGGAAAACTTGTAGCTTTAATAATCTCAGAGGCGGCCATGTGTTTTTCCATATTGTCTCCGATGGTCCTCTGTTGGTATATGGCTTGGACTAAACCCTGCATCTCAGCCCATAGTTCGGGCTCTGTGTCTGTTATCTCTTGCAACTTAGAGTCCATCTTGGACCCTACAAGAACAACCTACTTTAGGTACTTGGAGGTTAGTGGCAGCTTGGCCAGCATCTTTTCAGACTTTGTTTTTATAGCTACCTGAGTGGAGGTAGTTGGTAGCTCCAGGCTATTAGGAGGAGCGATCACTTCAGACATTTTAGTCAAATCTATCTACAACCTGCAAGACTAGAGAACCATCAATACATGATACGATAAAAATAATATTTTAAGGACTCCGGCGAATTCACCACCATTTTGCACCTGCTCAAAAATGTTAGCATACATAAAAAATCTGGAATATTAAAGATAACAATGATCAGATTTTGATAAACACCCGGGGCTCCAGGGTATTGATTTAGGCAACAAAAATGGGATGAAGACCTAGGGGCTTTTCAACAGTCAGAGTCCGGAAGAACTAGCTGTTATCGACGTGACTGGCAGAGAGCCGTACTTGGCTAACATAGGTCATCACGTGGCCACGTGACAGGCGGTGTAATGGAATTAATGATGAAAAGTGGGCTGACACAAGGGAGGTAAATGCCAGATGGGATGGGATTTGAATGCCCGCTTATAGAAAATTAATCCTACCATCAAGACGACATGACAAAGGAGAGAGAAAGTTGCCCTGGCTCGAACTAGCGAGGTGCTGAGTTCAAACCGTGGTGAATATCTCTCTGACAAGCTCACCAAGGTGGTTTGGACGTGACAGAGCATGATGAGCTTGACACAAATGGAAGGATACACATAGAATATACATCAACAGAGCCAAAGTGCATACAAGGGTTGAAGCACGACTCGCAGGCTGACCGTAAAAATGCACATATGTACAACTATAAATAAGAAATTACAAAGTTTACAGAATATACATAAACAACTACACTACTCTACAAAATATACAAAGTATCTACATTATCATACAACCACACAGAGGGTGGATGACCCTCTGGTAGAGCCAACCCACAAATGGGAGGCGACAGAAAATCCATCACAAAAGATGCGACAAAATAAAAATAGAACAAAAACAAGCGAGACAAAAGCAAGAAACAAAAAACCAGAGAGGAGAGAGCCGAAGGCCTACCTGGAAACATAGAGAATGCGAGAAAGATGAGCATGAGAGTCACTCTACAACAAGTCGACCCTCGAGTGACCATGAACAAGCACTGCAAATCACTATTAATCAGTCACTAAGCACAAGGAGAAAAACGTTGTTTAGATCGCCATAATCGCCTTTGAATCGCTCTAATTGCTCTAAATGTTTGATCGCGGTAAATGTGAAAGTGGCTGGTAACTTTTATTTATACCCCTAGGGTAAAATTGTGTTGGTTTCTTTCCACAAACTCTAGAAAGGCAAACCTCTGGACTCAGGGCCCAGGATTTCCATGCAGCCACACCTTCTAACAAAAGAAGACATGATGGCAGAGAATCCCAGAGTCCAGGATCTGGCTGACTCAAGAAAACAAACCAACTCTAGGACCGGGTCCTGGAGACAAAAGAAGACAAGAAACAAGAGGAAACAACCCTCACTGAAGCAAAGCCCAGAGGGAAACAAAGAAAACAAAATAAACCAAGGAAAAAACAAAATCAAAAAGGGGGACCCAACATTTTGCCTACAAAATGTAGGGACGGGTATGCAGGGCATAACACCTGTCAGAACAAGATTGCATCTAGTAAGAGTGTAGGACCCTGTCAGAATAGGGTCGCATCTGGTAAAAAGATATCTATTTTTAGCAAATCATTGAATTTGTCTTGTTGTTCTTGAAATAAAGATTATCTATTTGATTTGTTAGTTGTCTCTGTAGGTTACCTTGATCCCAAAATTGATGTCATTATGACTTTATTCCTTGCAGGTGAGATTAGGATTAGTTTCATTTGTATGCCCAAGACATGTGCATGTATTGGCTTTATCTAAGTAGCTTATTTATGATGAGCAACAGATTGTGGGTCGTCTGGGGTTGGGGAGTTTGACAAATTTACCTGACATTAGGGTAAATCAAGGGTTGTTAATTGCCCTTGCCGAGATATGGCACTCAAAGCACAACACCTTCCACCAACTGACATGTGAGATCATTGTCATTCTATAGGATGTTTGGAGGATTATGTGCATACCAGTTATGGGCCAAAGGCACATTTTGAGTCATTATCAGTCATGTCTATTATAGATGCTCAGAGATTCTTTTTGGATCTATCTATTGCGCAATAGTATTTGATGTGGCATTACGTGGTTTCCCACTATGAGTGAATGCATGTGTTTCTTTTTGGATTGATAGAGGGTATTCTTATGATAGACCGAGGGCAACATGGATTCATGTGTGGCTAGGTCAGTATGCTTGAGGATATGATTGGTGCCACTCAACGATATGGATGGGGTAGTAGAATTATGGCCCACTTGTACAGAGAGCTACATGAGATAGTATACTAGTCATCCAGGAGTATGACAATTGGAATTTTAATTCTGCAAATATGGGCTTGGGAGCATATTCCAGTGACACAGTCAATTGTAGATAGACAGTGGGATCCATATGTATATATGTACTCAGGATACATCCAATAGCCCCATTTGGGTAAGCTAGAACATTAGAGGTGCTTGTTAGATGATGTTACTAAAGTCGAGTGGCAACCATATCTTGACTGTGAGGAGTGTGCCTTAGATCAGTGACACATGTCATACTTTTTTGAGAGCAGGTACCTCATTAGCCATACTAGATACATTTTTGAGTGCTTCATTGTTACATGTGTATTTAGACAATATGATAGGGTACATGGTGTTCCATAGGATCAAGAAGTATACACACACATCCAAGATGAGGAGGCACAGTGGGGAGCTTGGTTATCATAAGAGACTGCCCTACACAGGATTACATAGATGGTACCATTTGGGTGGGATTATCTGCCTAACTTTGAAGATGGTGGGATCACAGATGATTACCGAGATGATTTAGATCAACGCCCATTCCCACGTTTCACTTCTCCTGAGGAGATAACACCAAGGATTGAGAAGGATCTAGACTATGATCCTGTTGATGAGGGTCATGCAAGCGGTAGAGGGAGAGCTGACAGGGGTGGCAAGAGAGATGGAGTTGGGAGGGGTGATAGAGGTGGGAGGTTCCCTCCTACGGATAAGGGTTAGAGACATGACCAAGATGATAGGGGTTATGATGGGGATGATAGGGGTGGTGGAGGAGAGGAGGGAAGACACACTCGACTGAGATTTGTTCCTTCGTGCAAAGATCTCAGTCCATTGTCACTGATGCAACAACAATATAGGCCAGTAGGAAAAAGGAAAACTAGGGAGAGTAGTGGTAGTGGAAGACCTCCTCCACAGGATCCTCCCATAGATAGGGGCAAAGACACATATCCGTTATCTCAGTGTGAGAGGGAGAGAGAGCAGCTAAGGGCTCACATTACTACTTTGGATATATTGGTAGAAGACAAGGATAAAGAGTTAGAGACGATGAGATCTAAGAGAGATCAGTAGGAAAATATGTTGAGAGATGAGAGAGAATTGCAAGGTTGTACTACCACACACCAGGAATAGAGGGCAACATGTTACTTTTCTTTATATTGTGCGACCATTCTTGAGCCTCAGAGAGCACCATTGTATTCCACTATTGCTCAACAGTTAGAGGGATCCATACCGCCACCACTTCCCACACAAGCAGATGTTCCACCTCCTTGCCCTCGTGATCAGGCTGAGTTGGGACCCCAGCTTAAGTAGTAATCTTACTCATCATGAAGGCTCATTTCTTTATTAGCATAGGGATGTGAACTTGAAATGGGTCAGTTTTGCATCTCCATTGAGACTCACTAAGTCATACTAACATAGAGATGGAAATGAAATAGTATTGAAGGAAAATGCTTGAAAATAAATTGCATGAGTACTAAACATGAATCAACAACTAAATGTGACTGAAACAAGTATCAGAAACCTAGTTATTAGCAAAAAAAGAGGAAGTTATTCTATTCTACCTTGGCTATAGGAATAGTCACAAAACAAAGTTCTCACCACAACTTCCAATTTCTTACTGAGAATGCAAATAATTTACATCATACTATTCATAAGTAGATGATCCACAATCTCAAAATATTAGAAGCACTAGTATTGTATTTTTATATCATATTGTTTTAACATTACATGTAGAGTTTTATATCTAACATAAAAATTCTAATTTATCACCTCATATTTAATACATCTAAAAGGATTTAAATTCTTCCTTGAAGAAAATTAGTAAACACATTATACATTCATGAAATTATCATGAAGACAAGTTTGGCTATTCTGAATAAAAAAACTTATGCAACAAAAGGAAAATGAAGTAGGAGACATGGTCAAAGCTACTTACATGGAGAAAAACTTATGAAATCATGAAAGAACATAAATAATCCTCACTTGAACTAAAATCGTAGTAGAATTGAATTCATAAGAAGATGGCCCATTGCCTTAAAATATTAGAAGAAGCACTAGTACTGTATTTTTTTTATATCATATTGTTTCAATATTACATGTAGAGTTTTATGTATATAAACATTTGAAGAGGTCATCCCTAACTTAAAAATTATAATTTATCACCTCAAATTATACTCATGAAATCACCACTATTTTCCCCGAATCACTATAATGCATCTAAAAGGATTTAATCTCTTCCTTCAAGAAAACTAGTAAACACATTATACATTCATGAAATTATCATGAAGACAAATTTGGCTATTCTGAATAAAAAAAATTATGCAACAAAAGGAAAATGGAGTAGGGGAAAATATGAAAATAATATTTTCAAATAATTTCTTCATAAATATTCATACATTTCATTTAATACAAGAATATGTCATTTCTATTTCTACAAAAAGATCTGTTACATAAACTATTCTACTTGTACATGTACACAAAATTTTTAGAACCCATAAGATTGGCTTTGGTATTCCTTTTATAGGCATAAGGAATGCAACGAGCTACATGCTAAATTATTCCTTTTATATTTTGTTACCAATTGCCACTAGCCAGTCATAGAAGATATTCTCCAAATGAAGGTTATTACCTCTATTTTTGTCCTTGAGTGAAACTGCTTGAATGAAATATGAAAGGGCCCAAATCTAGAGTGCTTCCATAGATCCAACTAGGCTTGTGATCCATGCCACTATTTACATGGGTGGTTATTGAGGCTGGAAATGCCATAATGTAAAATTCTCACCATCTTCCCTCGCAGGAGATGAATTTGAAAATACAATAATAGGAGAAACAAATGACTGCAAACTCCCATCTTTTGTGTCTGCACCCATAAATTTCTTTGCCTCCATCCCAGAAAATGGAACCAAAGTGGTAATCTAAGAGATTATAATTATTTGCAAGCTACAATGGATACATGCAGCTGTGCCTAGAGCTTTCAGTATCTCTATGATTACCAAAGGCAATTTTAGTATCTCTCTGATTACAAAATGTATTATCAACCAGTTCACCACCACAATACTTGTATATCTCCTGCAACATGGCTCAATATAACCCCTTCTTGTTACAATAAAATCCCTTTGTAGCCGCAAGCCCTATCCTTAACACTCAAACAAAGAAACACTCCCTTCCAATCGTGAACAACTCAGATTTAGACAACACACATAAATCATTATGTGTTTATCCTTTCTTGTATTTAAGCTATGGCTTGCACTTTCAAACTGTTAAAAAAGAAGCTTGAGCTATCCTAATATTTTCACATATCCCAACAGCTGCAAAACCTATCATTTTGTCCCTTTCCCTTGGTTATAACAAGTTAAATATGACACTCAAAAGGTTTGGCTACAAGGGAATGCTTTTATAGAAAGAGAATGATTTTTAGATAAAAATATCTACAACATTCCATCAACCACAATGTCCTTTCTCAGATTCTTCCTCCCACCACTTCTTTCTTTAATATATTATCAAACAGTTTTGACCAAGTACACACAACACTCTTATAGATTTCATAGTCGTGTTAGAATAACTGAGAAGAGGGGGGTGAATTAGTGGCCTTGATATTTAATCCAATAATTCCAACCAAAACTTTATACCATAAATATAAACCTCTAGTTATCTTCAGTCCTACAAGATGTATGCCTTTAAATGATCTTATCAAATAACTACTGCTAGGATTATACTATTTATCCTTTTTCTTAAGATTTACCAAATAACAGTCTAGCCTTTACCGAAATACAGTAAATAACTCAGTGTTTACCAATCAATCCTATTTTAGTAATGTGTAAAGAAAAACATTAAAGTAATGAACCATATACACATTTGACACATGGATTTTTAATGTGGAAACCATGTTAAGGGAAAAACCACTTGGAACCGGTAACCCAACATTTTCACTCTTCTGAAGTGAGCTCGATGAAGATCCAACCTTGTTAAAGGTTACAAACACACTGTTGTAAAGTAAAAAAATTTAGATGAAGAATATGATGATGTTGAATGTTGTTATGTTACTAAAATGTAAAGGAGAAAATTGTGGTTTAGGAGGGTTTGAATTGTTAATTGTTATTTGTGTTGATTGTATATTGCAATTGTGATTGTGATTAAGGGAAGATAATATGCTCCTTTCTTTCACCCTCAAATACACAAATAGGAGATCCAATTTTGATCAACCCCAAAAGGGTTAATACACAAATGAATCCAATATTTGGAAAGAGACCAAGAAAGTGGATCTTAAATTCTGTAAATTGATTGATTAATATGATTAATGACAGTAATTGAAAAGAATAGGAAGAAGAACCAACCTTACAAAATAGCAGATCAAAGATTGCTATTTTCTGAGATCTGTAGACTGTTTCTGGAGATGCTGACAGTTGATACCGAACCGGAACACAGAGACAGACAAAACCCATAAATATTTTTTTGTTTCGATGTCGTCTTATGAAAAAGGTTGACCCTGTACCACTTTTTCCAACTCGATCTACTCAACTCTGAAAGTGTCCATGTTCGCACAGTCTGAAAGAAATCTGAAAAGGGTATCCAGATCTGGCCTCAGATTTACAGTCCTGAACCTGTACCTACAAGAAAAATGTTTGTTTGCTGGGGGAAAGGGGTTTGCCTTGGTCAAACCCCGATTTTGGAATTAACCTTAATATATGTATTTGAAGATTGCATAAATAATAACAAAGCAAAACTCAAATTCACCTTGCTTGTATCCTTGTGGCGGATTCAAACTCGTGGATCCACAAGTATGCTTCAAAACATGGAATGTAGAATGGAAGGATGTCTTCAATCTCTTTCTTGTAGATCTCCAACATCAAGTCTTGAATGGATTCTTTAAATTGACAAGGGCTTGGAAGAAGGTGGATGGAGAGATCACCATAAGGGCACTATGTAGCTTGAATCCTTCAATGGCCTCCAATGGATCTCCTTCATGAAAATGGATGCTTGAATGCTTGAGAATGGATGGATGCTTTCTTGAAATCTTTCTCCTTAGCTTGCTTGAATTGCACTTGAAAATCCTTCTCAATTGCGTAATGATGCTTAATTGTGGTTCTTCAATGCTTAGAGAAAATGAGAGAGAAAGATCCCTTTTATATGAAACTAGGGCACAATCTTCTAAGGAGGCCTACATAGGATAATTAAATCATAATTTAAGCCTTTACCCCTAGGAGAGGACCTATATTAAATATAATTTAGGAATCAACTGATTCGGAACTCGACACAGCCGACCCGGAAGCAGGAAACAACTTTTGCAAAGACCGACATCTGAAAACTGAAAGTTCCTAGGATTTGGACCTTGGGACAGGGTCGACCTGGTCAACCCTATCCTAGGTTAGGGACAAGGAGGTTGACCCTATCCTAGGTCAGGGTCAAGGAGGTCGACCCTATCCTAGGAGGTCGACCCTGTCCCTAAATCCCAGAAACACAGGTCTGTATCCCAGAATGCAGAAATCAGGTCAGAAAATGGTGGACAAAAAGGTAGAATAGGGGGGGGGGAAGCCATGTCAAGATTATGAACCCATTCAAGGCGCTTGTCATGACCCCAAACCACTTACTCAGAAGGCTAAACAAGTCTAAAATGGAAGTGCTTCCATTTTCTGACTATACAACTGTTAAGTGAGACATTATTAGAGGATTTATCACTAACAGTTTATCACTTGGCCTAACATTCACTATGCTGTCAACATGAAAACCTTTTGATACTCTTTGGGATATATCTCAATATATAAAGGATGGTTAAATCCTACATGGTTAAGATATTTTCTGAATCAATGGTTAAATTGAATCAACATATGATCTGTTCATAAATACAACTTAATCTTGCAGATGTTCAGATCTATTGTAAGCTCATAATACCTTTCTGATCATTGTTCTCTTCAATTCCTTTTGCTCCACTTCTTTCTGCTTGGTGAATGTTGTTGCTTCTCTGTTGCTCAGTGTCTGCAAAAATCTTTAGCTACGTTCTTTAGCTTGTATGATCAGGTCTGTATGAAGACTTCTATCTTCACCAAAATTCTCTTTAGCATTCTCTCTTTCTTCCCCCTTTTCTTATGAATTAATTATCTCTTTATATAGACATGATTTCACCATTTCTTGCCCTTCTTATTTTCTTTATTAATCACTTCTTGATCCATAAAGCTCGCCATGCTTGCTTTAGTTTTAATGTGCAAATCTCTCCATGTTTTCTGGAATAAAACATGCTTTAAATCTCCTTCTTATCTCTATATTTTAACTGATCGATGAAAACAAAGTAAATAATTAGTTAACTCTATCTTTAGCTCCTGCTAGCTAAGTTGTTTTGTCATATCCTAACTTCAGTTCTTGTCGGTCAACACTTTAGTTGTGCTTGGTGACTACTGCAGATAACTCGGGCATTAACTTCAGTTCTGTTTCCTGACAACTGCAGTTAGCTCGGTAATGCTTGTTCACATAAAAATTGCTCGGGTAACACTTTTCTTTGATTTACACTGTGAACTTCTGTGCTCAGGGTTACTATCCATTGGGTTTTACTGTCACTTAGTGTATGATTACCGAAAACAAAAACTTTGTCTCTTTGGATCTTTAAGTGTTGTGATAATATGAATATGAGAAATCATACCATATCAAGTTGACATCAATGAAAATACAATACATTAACTGATTTAATGTCTTGCATTAACTTTCTGCATCTCGGTGATCATCAACTTTATCATCTTCAAACATTCAATCAGTTATAGTTCATCAATCTCTCCCGTTGGCATTGATGGAAACATACTACATACTACTAATACAATATGAAATATATCAGTTGTAGTTCATCAATATTTACCAAATTTATTGTTCTATAACCAATACAAATGTGTGACTCTTGATAAGATCTTCTAGCTTAGATTTGATTCTTGTAGAGTACTCTCTTCATTCTTCATTCCCTTCATTGGATAGGTGTAGCAACTTTTGATTATGTCTCTCCCTTTGTTGTAGAATCTCTTCTCCCTTTTCTTCATAGATATGTAGTGTTTTCTTTTCCAATTCTCTCCCTTAGATGGATAGTTATTTTCTCTTTGACAACAATATATTTCATTGAGAAATTCTCTCAATATTTAGTACATCTTTCCATAAGTACATCTCTCCCTTTGACAACAATTCCAAAGTCAATCCTTTTCTGTCATAATATATTCCTTGAATTTCCTTTCCATCAGCAACTTGAGCTCTGTAGTAGCCAACAATATCTCTGGTGTTCGGTGTAGATAAGTACCTTTCTGTGTACTGATATATCTTTACAGTCCATCTCTTTGCTTGCATCAACATGAATGATCTTCTAATTATGTGTAGGCTGATGCAGCCTCCTAGTTAGCTTAGTGACCAGTAAACAAGGGTGTTACCCCTAGTCTCTTCCTCAGGTACTCAAATGTACCTTTAGGTAATGGTTTTATGAATATGTCTACTAATTGTTCCTTGGATTGCACATATTCTAGTATCACCTCTTTCTCTTGCACTTTTCCCCTTAAGTAATGATACTTGATAGCAATATGCTTTGTCTCAACATTCATGATAGGGTTCTTTGAGATATTGATAGCACTTGTATTATCACAATAGATAATTAGTGGTTCAAGAATTTTCATATTCATACCTTCTAGTAATTTCTTGATCCATTCAATTTTAGAGCAATTTGCAGCAGCAGCCACATATTTTACTTTTGTAGTAGATTGTGAGATGCATCCTTGCTTCTTACTTATCCATGTGACAAGTCTGTCACCCATAAAGAATTCTCCTCCTGTTGTTCTCTTTCTATCATCTATGTTCCCAGCCCAATCAACATCTGTATAGACTTGAAGCTCAAATTTTCCTTCTTTATTATACTAGAGACCATAATCCTCAGTATTCTTTAGATATCTCTGAGTTATTTTGACAACAGTCATGTGTGATTCCTTGGGATTAGCAAATAATCTTGCAACTATTTCACCTGCATGTGCTATATCTGGTCTAGTATGTACAACATACATTAGTTTCTAATCATTGATCTATATAAGGTCTGATTTACCTTAGTTGACTTGTCTTCCTTAGTCAGTTTGCATCTGGTTGCCATAGGTGTTCCAACTAGTTTGGAATCTTCCATCTTAAATATCTTCATCACTTCTTTATTGTATTTGGATTGTGTGATGTAGATGCCTGCATCCTGTTGAAGAATCTGTAGACCAATAAAGAATTTGATCTCCCCAAACATTGACATATCAAACTCTTTGTTCATTTCATCAGCAAATGATTTGCATAACATATCATTACCTCCAAATATGATATCATCAAGAAATATTTCAGCAATCAAAATATTATCATCAATATCTTCTTTTAAATACATATTACTATTTTCACTTGTTCTTACAAATCCAATACTTATGAGATAAGAGTGAATTATTTCATATCACGCTCTCAGTGCTTGTTGCAATCCATACAAGGCTTTCTATAGTCTACATACCATTTTCCTCTTGTTAGGATTAACAAACCCTTCAGGTTGTTCAATGTATACCTCTTCTTCTAGTATTCCATTTAGGAATGCAGATTTGACATCCATTTGGTATACCTTGAATCCTTTGTAGATAGCATAAGCAAGTAGAATTCTTACTCCTTATAGTCTAGCAATGGGTGCAAAGGTTTCTTCATATTCAATATCATCTTCTTGTGCATACCCCTTGCATACAAGTCTTGCTTTGTTCCTTGTGACTTCTCCATTCTCATTTAGTTTGTTTTAAAATATCCATTTGGTACCAATGACATTCTTTTCATCTAGCCAAGGTACTAATGTCCAATTTTGTTCTTCTCTATCTATTCTATCTCTTCATTCATAGCACTAACCCATCCCTGATTCTCAAGTGCAGTATTAAAAGATTTAGGCTCAAAATCACAAATTAAACATCTAGTTTTCAGTGACTTACTTCTTCTTCTCATTCCAACCTTTTTGTCTCCTATGATATAGTTTTATGGATGATGTCTTTTGACATACTTGGCAAGTACCATTTTATCTCTTTGTTCATCATTTCGATCATCTTCTTGACCTTCAGTTTGATCTTCATCACTCGGTATATCATTGTGAGCAATTTACTTGATTTTTGGTGTTTGCAACCTGATGCTCAAGTGCATTGTTTTGTCGCTAGGTAGCAATACACTGTTGCTTGGGCAGAGTGTCAAGTTCTTCATTGTAGAAAAACCAATTGTAGTCTTCTGGTTCCTTTCTTCTTTCTTCATCATTTTTCTCAACAAATTCATCTACTTTGACATTTGCACTTCCAATGATTTTGTTAGAGGATTTGTTAAGACATTTATAAGCCTTGCTTTTGGTAGAATAACCTAGAAATATTCCTTGATCACCTTTGGAGTCAAGCTTTCCATTTCTATCATCTTTCAATATATAACATTAACTTCCAAAATTTTTGAAGTAACTTACATTGGGTGTGTATCCATACCATAGCTCATAAGGTGTCTTATTGGTGTCTTTCTTCAATTGAACTCTGTTTAGTGTGTAGACAACAGTAATGATAGCTTCTCTCCAGAATGTTTGTGTGATTCCTTTCTCAATCATCAATGTTCTTGCATAATCAACAATTGATTTGTTTCTCCTTTCAACAATCCCATTTTTCTGTGGTGTTCTCAGTGCAAAAACCTATCTTTTAATTCCATGCTCATTACAAAAGTTAGTGAATTCATCAGAAATAAATTCTCCTCCTCTATCTGACCTTAGACATTTTAGATCCTTTCCACTTTGTTTTTCAACTATAGCTTTATACCATTTAAACATCTTGAATGCTTATGATTTCTCTTTTAAGAACATAACAGTCATCATTCTAGAATAATCATCAACAAATAGAATGAAGTATCTATCAACATAGTAGATCTTTGTTCTCATTGGTCCACATAAGTTAGTATGGACTAGTTATAGAATAGCATTAGATGTGTAGGTCCTGCTCTTGAAACTAGACTTTGTCATTTTACCTTTTTGACAATTCTTACACATGACATGGTCAGACTTTGACATACTCGGTAAGCCTCTTACTTTCCTTTTAATGCTTATCCTAACCATGTTGTCAAAATTCACATGACATAACCTTTTATGCCACAACCATATGTCTTCATTTCTAGCCTTTAAACAAGTTGTTTTTATATCAACAAGATAGAATATGTTACCTTTTGTCTATTCACCAGTTCCAATCAATCTTCCTAATTCATTAAAGATTTTTTCCCTTTTGTTCTCAAATGCAACTCGGTGTCCTATGTTATTCAGTTGTGAAATACTCAATAGATTATAGTTAATTCCTTTAACCCAATATTCATTTTCATATTTGATCAGATTATTCAGCATGATGGTCCCTTTACCTTCAACTGGACAAGGTGAGTCATTACTCGTTCTTACTGATCCACCATTATAATATTTAAAAGTCTCAAACTTTTCTTTATCTCCATTCATGTGATGAGTAAAACCACTATCAATAATCCATACATCATTCTTGCTAACCTTAGATATGAGTGCAGTTTCTACATACCTTTCTTCTTCATTTGAATCATCCTTCATAGCAACAAATATTGTCTTAATATCTTCATCAGATTCGGTGTCAATATCTTCAGGTTTGTTCTCAACCAGGTAACAAGCCTTCTTGCCTTTGTCCTTGTAGTCTCGGGTATCTCTTCTATCAGATTGTCGGTTGCTTCGGTAGTCTCGATCATCACTTCTGTCATACTTATTTTCATAAGATCTGTCATCTTTTCTATCTTCTTTTATCTTATTTGGACATCTAGCAACAAATTGTCCAATCTATTTGCAATTAAAACATACCAATTGTAATTTACCTTTGTATCTACCTTTGCCTCTCTGCAATCTTGTAGCCATTAGTGCTTCAATTTTATCAAGTTCTTGTTCATCACTATCACTTTCACTATCATTTCTCATAGTGTGTTTATGACTTGATTTACTTACTTTCAGAGAAGATTTGAATGCAAACTCAATAGATGGTAAAACACTGTTGTCAAAGTTATTCATCTCAAATTAAATAAGTCTAGCAATCAAACTATCTAGACTAACATTGTTATTTTCTACTGCTCTCATTTCTTGTATAGCAGATACTCAAATAGCATAAACAGGTAGTAAGGCTCTTAGAATTTTACTTACCACTGTTTCTTCTTCAAGTACACCTCCAACTCCTCAGATAGCATTGACAACCTCTTTGAGTCTGCTACTGTACTGAGTGATGTTTTCTCCTTCTTTCATTCTTAGGTCATCAAACTTTCCTCTTAGGCTTTCAGCTTTAGCCCTCAACACATTTTTATCTCCTCCATGCACTAGCTTCAATTTGTCCCACATTTGATTTGCAATGGTGCATGATTTGACATCTTCAAATTCAACATTGGAGAGTGAGGAAGCAAGTTCCATCATCATAGATTTTTGTTCATGATTTTCTCTCAATTGATCAACTGTCAGAGGTCCAGTATGTAACACATATTCAGTATTTAGGTACTGTGTGACATCATTTCCAATACTTGATAGGTGGAGTCTTATCATGCTTTGCCATGATGCAAATTTTTCCTTGTTCAACTTAGGCACATCCCTTTTTCTCATCTTGTGATCTTTAGCTTAGCTCGTTAAACCTTCCTTTCAAGCACACAAGCTCTGATACCAATTGTTAGAATAACTGAGAGGGGGGGTGAATTAGTGGCCTCAATATTTAATCCAATAATTCCAACCAAACTTTATACCATAAATATAAACCTCTAGTTATCTTCAGTCCTACAAGATGTATTCCTTTAAATGATCTTATCAAATAACTACTACTTGGATTATACTATTTATCCTTTTTCTTAAGCTTTACTGAATAACAGTCTAGCCTTTACCAAAATGCAATAAATAACTTAGTTTTTACTGACCAATCCTATTTTAATAATGTGTAAAGAAAAACATTAAAGAAATGAACCATATACACATTTGACACATGGATTTTTAAAGTGAAAACCCTGTTAAGGGAAAAACCACTTGGGATCGGTAACCCAAAATTTTCACTCTTCTGAAGTGAGCTCGGTGAAGAGCCAACCCTGTTAAAGGTTACAAACACACTGTTAAGGGTGACCTTGTTAGAGGATTTATCACTAACATTTTATCACTTGACCTAGCATTCACTATGCTGTCAACATGAAAACCTTTTGATATTCCTTGGGATGTATCTCAATATATAAAGGATGGTTAAATCCTACTTGGTTAAGAGATTTTCTGAATCAATGGTTAAACTGAATCAGTATATGATCTGTTCATAAATAAAACTTAATCTTGTAGATGTTCAGATCTATTGTAAGCTCATAATACCTTTTTGATCACTGTTCTCTTCAATTCCTTTTTCTCCACTTCTTTCTGCTCGGTGAATGCTATTGCTTCTCTATTGCTTGGTGTCTGCAGAAATCTTTAGCTCTATTCTTCAGCTTGTATGATCAGGCCTATATGAAGACTTCTATCTTCACCAAAATTCTCTTCATAATTATCTCTTTCTTCCCCCTTTTCTTATGAATTACTTGTGTCTTTATATAGACATTATTTCACTGTTTCTTGTCCTTCTTGTTTTCTTTGTTGATCACTTCTTGATCCGTAAAGCTCACGATGCTTGCTTTAGTTTTAATCCGCAAATCTCTCCTTGTTTTTTGGAATAAAACATGCTTTTAAATATCCTTCTTATCTGTAGCTTTTAACTGATCAATGAAAACAAAGGAAACAATCAGTTAAATCAATCTTTAGCTCCTGCCAGCTAAGTTTTTTGTCGTATCCCAACTTCAGATCTCATCGATCAATACTTTAGTTGTGCTCGGTGACTACTGCAAATAGCTCGGGCATTAACTCCAGGTGACAACTACAATTAGCTTGGTAATTATTGCTTGGGTAACACTGTCCATCAGCTTACATTGTGAACTTTTGTGCTCAGGGTTCACTATCCATTGGGGTTTACTATCACTCATTGTATGATTACCGAAAACAAAAACTTTATCTCTTTGGATCTTTAAGTGTTGTGACAATATGAATATGATCAATCATACCATATCAACTTGACATCAATGACAATACAATACATTAACTGATTTAATGTCTTGCATTAACTTTCTGCATCTCAGTGATCATCAAATTTATCATCTTCAAACATTTAATCAGTTATAGTTCATCAGGTGGCTAATAATTTGCTCCATATGGAAATCACTCACTGGTCATAACCTATATAGCTGCACTTGCAACAAATGGTTGTGGATCCATTCAACATTTCCTTCAAGAATTTATCAAACACATGTAATCTCCTTATGAAACCATGAGCTAATTGAGTAACCCACATAAAGTGTCACGGGTTTGTGACCTACGCGACCTGGGTTATCAATTCATTTCATCGCAAGCTCGTAACCATTTTCCTTAACTACAATTTAGGCTTGCAAGGATGCTGGTGCAGGAGCACGCTAAGGTCTTTGAAAGATATTGTTAGTCATTTTGGCTTGTAGGTTGGTTTGGCCAACCATCAGTGAATAAGGACTATGTTATAAAGTCCTAAATGTGTATAAGGTGTGTTTAGGGTTAATAGTGCTTAGGGTTTGCAAGTTGTTGAGGTCAAGTTGCATCTAGGGGTCTATATCCTTTTAAGTCAACCTAAAGGTCAAAGGGTTGACCAAAAATACAAAATGGGGTGACATTAAATATTTTAATGCTTTTAAGTGTGTTAGGATCATTTGGTAAGTTTTGAAACCAAATTGGGCTATTGGAGTTGATAGAATGCCATTTTGACAAAAGTTGTAAAAGTTGTCATGACAACTTTTGCAACTTTGCAAAGTTGTCATGACAACATTTCCTACTTTTTAGGAATCAGATTTAATTATACCCAAATCCTAGAATGAGGGTCTAGACATGTGGGAATAGGATATATAAGGTGGAACAAACCCTAAAGTGAAAGTTGGTGTTCATTTTGTACGGACTGATTATGGAGAAGTAAGATTTTGCATTGTATTTGCAGACAAAACCATCATGGATTGAATGGGTTGAATTAATGCATTAAGAGTGTTTTTTGTGTTATTCCTTAGTCTCTGTGGCATTATTTTAATTTTTTGTTCATACTGGTTAGCATTTTGTAAATCTTTTAGGTTTTCATTGGTTCACTGTCCAGTTTTGGACCAGTCATGTAGATAATGTCTTTTCTTGAAATTACCGTGGTCCAAAGTCCTATGACCACTTGGAATCAAGTAAATCCTTGTATATAAAATGTATATATAGTGTGTGGAGTGTGTGTGTGCATGCAGGGAAGACAAGAGAACATTCAAGCCCTAGGCGAGTACTGGTTATTCTAGCTAGGGGAACTGAACAGAACAGTGGCAATGAAGATTTCTTGGTGATTGGTGTGTGCCAATCAATGGTAAAGGAGTGTAGGTGCATGTAATATAGAAATGTTTATGGAAGGAGAAGTTTAGAGGAGGTTTTCATAATAGCTAAAGAAAGCCAAGAAACCAAACCAGTGTTCATGCCCAAGAAACCCTCAATTTTAGGGGTTTGGTGAAAGTCCAATGTACGAACAAGGTGGGAACCTAAGACCTATAAAATATTTAAGTTTAGGAAAATCCCACAAGGAATATGTGTTTATATTTCAGGGGTGTTAAGGGATTTTGAGAGGAAATCCACCTTTTCAGTCTTTAGGAGGGTTGATAGGCCTAAAAAGGCTAAAAGGCCTAATACACTAGAAGACTTGAACCCAATTGGAACTAGGGTGAAAGATCCACAAGATTGGATCAAGAAGTGTTGAAAAAGACTAGAAAGAAGTCAGGATTACAATCCCCAATAAGATGAGGCAGTTGGGAGATTAGATAACAAAGGTAAGCCATGAATGTGAAGGGTTATGGAGAAGGATCTATTGAAGAATTTGTTGGAAACAATTGTTTAATTGTGTGTTGTCCTTGATGTTACACAAATGTCATATCAGTCATTAAACAGAGTCTACCGAGCTAAGAATGTTCAGCAAGGCAGTTTACCGAGTCTACCGAGTTCAGACGGTAAGAAAAGCAATTTACAGAGTCTACCGAGCACTCAAAGTATACTATATCGAGAAGTTAGCTACTGCCGGGCTCACTCGGTCAACAAATGAGATTCAGTCTTTACCGAGTTCAGTCGGTCATCAAAGAATATATGAAGGAAAGTCAGTCTTTACCGAGTTTGCAGTACTTACTGAGTTCAGTCGGTTACCAAAGGATTTAGCAGAATCTACAGTATTCACCGAGCATCAGTTGAATATCATTTCTGGTCTGTGTCGGCCTCCAAAGGTTATTATTTGTGTTAAATATG
>MU226400.1:2177145-2190188 GCA_018584345.1 Thuja plicata | reverse complement strand
ACTATTTGATTTATGCATGTCAATAACTGTGGATGTTTAAAAGATAATGATAAGGTTAATTTACCGAGTAACAGTAATATATATTGAAGACATCTAAGGGACTTGTGGATTTATTTTTGGAGTAACTAATTCACCCCTCCCCTCTCAGTTACTCCATCCATATTTCTAATAGAATTGAACTTGGTGGAGAGCCCCTAGTGTGTTAGAGGATAAGATAGGGATACTCTAGTTAGGGTAGTGATTGAAACCCTAAGAAAGACCAAGAGAAGGTCTAGGAGAGAGCAAGAAATCTCTAGGAGTGGGAGCTCCCCATAAAATTGGTATCAGAGCCATTGAAAGGCTTGGGAGTTGATTGGTGTATGTCAAAGAGGAGTGAGTCCATAGGTGAGAACATCATGGTGACTAATGCCAAATTGGAAAGAGACTTGTCTGAGCAACAAGACAAGAATAAGCTTCTTGAAGAAGTAATGGAGGAAATGAAGTTAAAGACGACAGAGGTTGTAGAGACAACCAACAAGTTAAAAGAGCAGATGAGTGAAGACAAAGATAAGGGGAAGAAACCAGTAGAGGAGGAGATAGAACCATAGCCTAACCCTCCTCTACCTGAGGAACCATTTCTCAAAGCACTCAAAGCATTGAGTGGCAAGGCTCTAGAAGGCATTCCAGTGTTCTCTAGTAAGATGGATGCAAAGATGGTTATGGAATGGATTGAAGGTATGGAAAACCACTTCGAATGTGATGGGATCACAGAGGTACAAAAGGTGAAGATAGCCAAGTCTAGGCTAAGAGGACAAGCACTCACATGGTGGAAGCTTCTGCAGGAAGAAATAGAGAAAGAGGGAAAGAAGCCCATAGAAAATTGGAAATCAATGGTGGCAAAAGTGAAGGAGAATTACCTTCAAGAAGACTATGACATTCAATTACACAAGAAAAGACAAAACCTTAGGCAAAAGGATCTAGATGTGCCATCATATACTGAAGAGTTTTAGAAGCTTTGTCTTAAATCAAGGATACAAGAGACATAAAGCATAAAGGTTGCTTGGTACCTTAATGGATTAAGGTGGAATATACAGGAGGAACTCAGTCTCTTTACCCTAACTTCCATTTATAGTTGTTTCCAAATGGCTTTGAAAGTGGAAGAGAAACTTAGGAAGAAATAAGATTCTAACTCCAGAGGGAGAGGAAGGGGTAGAGACAATAGACGTGGCCATAGAGGAGGCACAAGTGGAAGAGGCAATGACAGTAGGAGTCAAGGTGACTCTAGATATACAGAGAAAAGACAAGAGTTAGGAAATAGAGGTGGATACAATAGAGGAAGAAGTTATTATGATAGTGGAAGAGGAAGATCAAGGGTTTTTGGAAGAAGTTCTCATTTTTCTTCCTTGAAATACTACAATTGTGGACAAATGGGGCACCCTGCATATAGATGTCTTGACAAACCATCAACTTCACAAGGAGAGAAAAAAGATAGCCTATGTCCAAGAGGAGGATTGTTCTAAGCAATCAGAGGTGAGTCTAGATTCAGAGAAGGGAGAACACCTCATGTTGAGAAGAATATTGATTAAGACACCCACCAAAGATGAACATAAGTAGAGAAGGGAACTCTTTAGAGTCAAGTGCAAGATATTGGGAAAAGTGTGCAAAGTGATCATTGATTCAGGATCCACAGATAATGTTATCTCTAAGGAGGCAGTAGAGAAGTTGAAACTCACTAAGATACCACATGTGTGTCCTTATAAAGTTACATGGTTAAACAAGGGCCAAAACATCTTGGTAAATGAACAAGTGTGGGTAGAGTTTAACATTGGTAAGTATCAAGATAAGATACTTTGTGATGTGTTTCCAATGGATGCTTTCCATCTGTTGCTTGGCAGACCATGGTAGTATGACAGTGAAGCTGTCCATAATGGGAAATAGAACAAGTACTCCTTCAAGAAGAATGGGGTAACTTAAAAAATTCAGTCTCTGCTAGAGGAAGACATAGTGGAGAAGATAGAATCTAGTACACTAATGATGAGTGGGAAGGAATTCCTAAGGGATATGAAAGAAGGAGTTGGCTATGCAATCACATTAAAGCTAAAGGAGGAGGATATTCATAAGAAAGCACCTATGCCAAAGGAAGTGAAACAACTGTTGGATCAGTTCAAAGACATAATATGTGAGGGTACACCAGCTACACTACCACAAAAGAGGGAGATAAGTCATCAGATTGAATTTGTGCTAGGAGCATCTTTGCCAAATAAGGCTGCATATAAAATGACACCGGAGCAAAATAAGGAGATAGCTAGACAAGTACAAAAACTTTTGGACTAGGGGCTGATCAGAAAGAGCATAAACCCATGTGTTGTCCCAGTGGTGTTGGATCCTAAGAAGGGAGGTAAGTGGAGGATGTGTAATGATACTATGGCAATAAATATGATAACTATTAGGTATAGATTTCCTATTCCTAGGATAGAAGATCTGATGGATTGTTTGGGGGGTGCTAAGTTCTTTTCTAAAATTGATTTGAAAAGTGGTTACTATCAAATTAGGATGAAAGAAGGTGATGAGTGGAAGTCAACCTATAAGACTATATAGGGGTTATATGAATGGTTAGTTATGGCCTTTGGGCTTACCAATGCACCTAGTACCTTTATGAGGGTGATGAATGAAGTCTTGAAAGACTATATAGGTGTGTTTGTAGTTGTCTATTTATATGACATCCTCATTTTTAGTAAGACAAAAGAGGATCATATGAAATAGCTGGAGTTAGTGTTGAAGAGGTTGTAGGAGGAAAAACTCACCATCAATCTTGAAAAGAGTGAGTTCATGAAGGAAGAACTAGTCTACCTAGGATTTGTAGTTTCCCAAGGTGACTTGAAAATGGATAAGGACAAGGTAGAAGCCATATTGAACTAGCCTACTCCTAAGACAAGGAATGAAGTTTGGAGCTTCCACGAGTTATCCCAATTCTATAGGAATTTTATTAGAAAGTTCAGTGAAATTTGTGCTCCAGTCCTAGAGACCATTAAAGGAGGGTTGAAAACCAAATTTGTGTGGACCAAAGAAGCTAATGAGGGGTTTGAAAGATTTAAGAGGGAAGTAGACACTCAGCCTATATTGTTGTTACCAAGTTTTGACAAACCTTTCATAGTAGAATGTGATGCCAACAACATAGCAGTGGGGGCTGTCTTAAGCCAAGAAGGTAGGCCTGTGGAATTCTTCAGTGAGAGATTGAATGAGGCAAAGTCTAGGTACTCTTCCTATGAATTGGAGCTATATGCTCTTGTACAAGCCCTAAATAAATGGAGGCATTACTTATTTCCTAAAGAGTTTTTTTTCTTTACAGATAACCAAGCATTGAGTTATATAAATACTCAAGACAAGCTTAGCTTGAGGCACATCAAATGGATGGAGTTTTTGCAGTCATACACCTTCACTATTAAGCATAAGAATGGGGTACAAAACAAATTTGTAGATGCTCTTAGTAGAAGGATACTTAAAATACAAGAGATTCAGTTGCAGAGTACAAGGGTAGAAGGGTTTAAGGACCTATATGAAGGAGATGCAAACTTCTCAGTGATCTACAAGGTGTGCAAGGAATTTGAGAATCAATTTCACAGTGAGTATGCAGATTATACTCTTCAAAATGGATTGTTGTTCAAAGGGAAATAGTTATGTGTGCCAAGGGGATCCATGAGGGAGAACCTCATGCAAGAAAAGCATAATGGGAGTCTAAGTGGACACTTTGGATTGAACAAGACCTTGGATCTAGTGGAGAGGTTTTATTGGTGGCCAAAAATGCAAAGGGATATAAGGAGATATGTAGAGTAGTGTGGGGTGTGTCAAAAGGAAAATGGAACTTCATATAATGCAGGCTTATATCAGCCATTGCCCATCCCAAGTAGACCATGGGATTGCATCAGTATGGATTTCATTGTAGGACTACCTAGGAAACCTATTAGTTTAGACATTGTGATTGTGGTAGTAGAAAGATTTAGCAAGATGAGCCATTTTGTCCCATGCAAGACAACACATGATGCTAGCCATATTTCCCATTTGCTATTTAAAGTGATAGTTAGGATACATGGCTTGCCAACAAGCATAGTTGCAGACAAAGATGTGAAGTTTATGAGATATTTCTTGAAGACACTTTGGAGAAGTCTAGGAACCAACTTGTCACATAGCTCAGCTTATCATCCTCAAATGGATGGCCAGACAAAGGTGATCAACAAGGTACTTGGAAATTTGTTGAGATGTTTGACCAAAGAATATGGACAAAGTTGGGAGAAAGTGATACCTTAGGTAGAATTTTCCTACAATGATAACACAAATCAGACCATAGGTAAGAGCCCATTTGAGATTGTTTATGGGTTACATCCTAGGGGTTTACTTGAGTTGAGAGACCTACAAGGTTATGAAGGCATCAATGGTCATGTTGATGATTTCTCTTAGTCAATGAGAGAGGTACATGAACAGGATAGGAGGACATTAATGGAGGCCAATCAGAAATTGAAAGCCAAGAGGGATGAGGGAAGAAGAGATCTACAATTTGAAGTGGGTGATCTAGTAATGGTGTTTTTGAATAAGGAAAGAATACAAAAGGGGATACCTAGTAAGTTGCAGATGAAAAGGATTGGGCCTTGCAAGGTGTTGGCCAAGTATGGACCCAATGCCTATAAGGTGGAGCTACCCAAGGAGATGTCAATTTCTCCAAACTTCAATGTGAAGGACTTGATAAAGTATAAAGGGCCAGAAATGGATGAAGTACAATATAGTACTGAAGTGGATAAGGATGTGGGAGAGTTCAAGACTCTGGATCAGATCAAGCCACAAGCTGAAAGGATATTGGATTCAAGAGTGAAGAAGCAGACCATGCATAAGGTCTATATGGAGCATCTAGTGCAGTGGAGGCAACAACTAGAGTTAGAAGCCACTTGGATAGCTAAGAATGAATTCAAGAAGCATGGAATCAGTGAGGAGTTCTTGACACCACAAGTACCTTAACTTGTTTGTTGCAGGGGGAGGATGATGTAGGAGCAGCGTAAGGTCTTTGAAATATCTTGTTAGTCATTTTGGCTTGTAGGAACCATCATTGAATAAGGAATATGTTATAAAGTCCCAAAAGTGTATAAGGTGTGTTTAGGGTTAATAGTTCTTAGGGTTTGCAAGTTGTTGGGGTCAAGTTGCATCTAGGGGTCTATATCCTTAAAAGTCAACCTAAAGGTCAAAGGGTTGACCAAAAATCCAAAATGGGGTGAAATTCAATATTTTAATGTTTTTAAGTGTTTTAGGTTCATTTGGTAAGTTTTGAAATCAAATTGGGCTATTGGAGTTGATAGAATGTCATTTTGACAAAAGTTGTAAAAGTTGTCATGACAACTTTTGCAACTTTGCAAAGTTGTTATGACAACATTTCCTAGTTTTTAGGAATCGGCTTTAATTATGTCCAAATATTGACATGAGGGTATAGACATGTGGGAATAGGATATATAAGGTGGAACAAACCCTAAAGTGACAGTTGGTGTTTATTTTGTACGGACTGATTGTGGAGAAGTAAGATTTTGCACTGTATTTGCATATACAACCATCATCCAATACCTTAATGGATTGAATGGGTTGAATTAATGAATTGAGAGTGTTTTATGTGTTATTTCCTTAGTCTCCATGGAATTATTTTAATCATTTGTTCATACTGGTTAGCATTTTGTAAATCTTTTAGGTTTTCACTGGTTCTCTGTCCAGTTTTGGACCATTCATGTAGATAATGGCTTTTCTTGGAATTCCTGTGGTCCAAATTCCTATGACCACTTGGAATAAAGTAAAGCCTTGTATATAAAATGTATATATAGTGTGTGGAGTGTGTGTGTGCAGGGGAGGCAAGAGAAAATTCAAGCCCTAGGCGAGTACTGGTTATTTTGGCTAGGGGAAGTGAATAGAATAGTGGCAATGAAGATTGCTTGGTGATTGGTGTGTGAAAATTAATGGTAAATGAGTGTAGGGGAATGTAATACAAACATGTTGATGGAAGGAGAAGTTCAAATGATGTTGTTAGAATAGCTAAAGAAAGACAAGAAACCAAACCAATGTTCATGCCCTAGAAACCCTCAATTTTAGGGGTTTGGTGAAAGTCCAATGTACAAACAAGGTGGGAACCTAAGACCTAGAAAATATTTAAGTTTAGGAAAAACCCACAAGGAATATGTGTTTATATTCTAGGAGTGTTAAGGAATTTTGAGAGGAAATCCACCTTTTCAGTGTTTAGGAGGGCTAATAGGCCTAAAAAGGCTACAAGGCCTAATACACTAGAAGACTTGAACCTGATTGGAACTAGGGTGAAAGATCCACAAGATTGGATCAATAAGTGTTGAAAAAGACTAGAAAGAAGTCAAGATTACAATCCCTAAGAAGATGAGGTAGTTGGGAGATTAGATAACAAAGGTAAGCCATGAATGTGAAGGGTTATGGAGAAGGATCTATTAAATAATTGAACTTGGTGGAGAGCCCTTAGTGTGTTAGAGGACCAAATAGGGATCCTCTAGTTAGGGTAGTGATTGAAACCCTAATAAAGATGAAGAGAAGGTCTAGGAGAGAGAAAGAAAGCTCTAGGAGTGGGAGCTCCCCATCAGATTCGAGGACAAAGGTCTTCAAAAAGTGTTAGTACCTCTCTAAACCACGACATGAAACTATACCAATTTATTAACCCGATGGTGATGCAATGAAGAAAACCCATCAAGTGTGTCCATTAGTCATTAGAGTTCCACGTGTAACATCCTCGCTTGCTTGTGGGCCAAAAATGGGTCCCACATAATAAGTTGCAAGTCTGCGATAAGGAACTACTATAGTATATTAATTCTTCCTCACAAGCTTTTGGCCTTTAAAAATTTCCCCCACTAAGCGCCGCAAAGGGGCGACAAACTGTTATAGCCAACACACACATCCACTCACGGGGTCGCAAGTCCAACTGACAGTCTTAAAAAAACACCACAAGGAAGTGATAAGAAAATATTTTTTACCTGTTAACATCTTCAATTGTTAACACGTGGCCCACCGTCACTTCCCCTTAGGGTATAGGTCTTAATTGTCTGATCAAGTTGTGAGGATGTGACACCACTTTTATCACCGTGTGCAGACTGCCATGCAGCCTCACAAACACTAGCTGCCATCTATCTTAACCATCATGAGGAAATGACAAAGAAAAACTTAAACTACCATCATCCAGCCACAACATCGCAACATCTTTTGCTAAAATAACTTATCTCTATGAGGGCGTGACAAACACTTTAAGAACAACTTAATGCATGTGCAAAAAATAAGGGGAAAGTTACCATGAATGGGGGGAAAATAAAGCGTTAGGCTAAAACATAAGAGATATATGGCCATAAGATAAGAAAATGAAATAATGACCAAAATATTTTGACATTAAATAAACAAAATATCCTAATCACAGACACACCAAGAAAATAAAATATGATGGGACGACAATTGGACACAACCCGGGAACATATGTAAAGGTAAGCATCTAACAATTTTTTGAAAATTTGAAAACCCCTTTTACCAAAATACCTTCACACGAGAAGGAGAGTCATAGAAATGAAAGGAATATTTGTGTTCCAACACAACCACTAGAGTGAAATATTAGTAAAATGCTTTGTCTCACCAATAGATAGCTCTTTCTGGTAACATGTTATGTGTGTGTAAACGTGCAATTCGCAAACCTGCATGAAACATAAATTCAATCAAGATATCAATTCTAATTCAATAGATTTATTCTATTTAACATTCAAATTGAAATGATTGAGAGCATCTCATGGATCTCTAGCTAAAAGGGCTAAAAGAATGCTCTCGGATGCAAAGCAATCCTAAAGTGACAACTGCTAGAACGAGAATATTAATGATCTAAGATGATGAATTGATACAAAAGCTAAGTTAATTGATGCAAATTAAGATAACCTCCATGCTCAAATCCTCTTAAAACCTCATGAGAATTAACCATTATGGTGTTACTAAATGAAATTACCAATTTCACTCCAAAGATAGTGGATGAAAATTAACTATAACTATGATGCTTGAATGAAATTGGATGAATTTGGGATTCCTGGATCAAATTGGGATCCTTTACTCTAATTATGCATCATATTTATAGGATTTCCCAAGGTGTATGGGGTAAGTTTAGATAACCATGGTCAAAGTATGATTATGATTTTGAGTGGACAAGATTCTCTTTTAAGGTTGAATGGTCAAGATAGCAAAACCTTTTTGTAATCCATGTGCTTTCTTTCCTCTTTTCACATTGGTTGACTGATTTTTCATCATGTGGTGGTGGGTGAGTGATATTAGGATTTAATTAATTCAAAAGAATTAATTACTTTAGCCATGATTGATTTATTGAATTGAATTTAATCAATTAATGAACTATGCAATTAGATGATTAATTTAATTACCTATTTATTTGATTTATTTATTTTAATTAATTCAAAATGGCTTGTATTTGATTGATTTTTACTTTGACTTGTTTTGACCAATTTTAGGTGTATACAAATGCCCCTCTTTGAATTAATGTGTGAAGTGCATTGGTTCAAAGAATACATGATATCCGATGTCTGATACCTATTTTGATGTTAAGATGTAGATTTTGATGATGGAATACTTGATATCCGATGTTTGATATTAAGATGCAAGTTTTGACGATGGAATACTTGATATCCAATGTTAAAACTTTGATATGGATCCCTGATTTGAATTTGATTTGAATGCCCCAATGATGATTTTGAATTTTTTTGATACTCCCTATCTCCAATTTTGTGAAATTTCCCTGATTTAATTGATTTGCATTATGATGATCGTATGCCCCCTCGGGAAACGAATCGAAATGTCATTTGAACAATTTTGATGATTTTTGGATTTTTTTTTTTAATTTTTTGTATTTTGGGAGACAATTCCAATTTTGACTTGTTTCCCAATATGAAATTTGATTTAAAAATGCCCCAGTAAAAAAAAATTGATGAAAAGGACATAGTTTAATGAAAAAAGTAAAAAAAACCCTCCAAAAGGTCAAAATTAGGTATATAAAGGTTAAAACTCTCAATTTTACCATTTCATTTTTACTCTTATTTGTCATTTTTTTCTCTAAGCTAGTTTTTCACCTCTACTTGAAATCATGGTTGTCCCTATTCAGTAGCATAGATTCGAGAAGGGGAGGATATTCTAGCATCCACTAGCCTACGGAGCACCAATATGTTTTGATATCTAGCTCTAGTTTTCAATTTTTGATAGCTAGATTTTGGATTTTTAGGCGCATTTTTCTTGTGTTTTTTGCCTTTTTCACTATTTTAGTGCCTATACCTAGTTTTTTAGCGCTACCAAAACTTATTTTAGCGTCTATGAGGTCTGTTAGCACCTATGAACTCTATTTGAGTGCCTAAAATAGGGTACATTAGAGTAGTTTTAGCACCTAGAATAGGTCTTGTAGCACCTATGAGCTTGTTGTGCATTTTGCAATGTTTTTTTTAACATTGACACAATTTGTTTTAGTGCCTATGATGTGAAATAACACCCACATGATGTTATAGCGCTTATGAAAATTGAAATAATGTGTGCACATTTTTGTGTAGCGCCTATGTGTTCTAGCACCCATGGTTGGTAAAACAACGCCTATGCATTTTTTTGTCAATAATGCATTTTGACTTAGGATTTCAGTGTCGTTGCTTTTTTGGATGATCTGATGGATATTGATGATGTTATTTTAAAAATCAAGTGTGTTCGATGTCAATCTAGATTTTATAGTTGATTTGGTATTGACATCAATCAAATAGGTTGATAGGTTTGATTTTCTATCCTCAAGATCTAGAGTAATTAGGAAATTTGATGCGCTTAGAAATGAGCAAGTATATGGTAGGTTGATTGATTGACATTAGATGATCAATTTCAATGATGATGACTGATTAAATTGTGTTTGCTTTTTAAAAATAGGTTTCCTTTGAGAAACTAGCAGTACATGGTTTATATCGATGGTTGTTTAATATGATTCTTGATCTTAGTGCTGCTGAAAGATGTGTCATTGGGCAATGTGGGTTGTGGTATTTACTTGATATGCCCTAGTTCAGGGTGAATAGGGGTTTGTTGACTACTTTGGTCGAGCAATGACACTCAGACCATAATACCTTCCACTTTTTGATGGGGGAGATGACCATCACTCCTAAAGATGTGTATAGGAATCTCAAGATTCCTACTACGGGGGAGAAAATATACTATGATTAGGTTTATGATGGTGTGACTTTTCAAAGATAATTTGGAGATGCTACCATCGGAGATCAAACTATCTGATTGAGGACAATGATACAACATTATGAGCTACTTCCCTCAGTGTTGGCATCTTTCATTGGAGGCTTTCTTATGCCTGATAGACGGGGTCATAGATTTGCCATTGGATGGGGACGTATTGTGGAGGATATGATAGCACATCCGAGGAGGTTTTCTTGGGGTTCCTACATACTAGCACATTTATATCATGATCTACATTATTTGGTATACAAGCATAGTGCGACACTTTCTGCAAGTGCAATGTTATTACAGGTTTGGTCTTGGGAGAATCTCCCTATAGAGAGACCTATTACAGACAGAGTACATCCTATGGATCGACCCTACATTTTTTCTTATCATAGAGTGATTGTCTAGGCTCGAATGGGAAAATTAGATTGTTGGAGATGTATGCTTGATTATATGGATAAGGTATGTTGGAGGAATTATATCGGATGTGAGCCTTGGGCCGAGGATCAAGATGAGGTTCCTTTTATGTTCATGCCTCAGTGGTTTCTTGGTCAGACCACATAGTTTATCAAGAGAATTTTCTTTATGCGTGTTTTGAGATAGTTTGGTCGGTCACATTGCATTCCATAGGGGTTAGCTCATAATGCTCAATTATAGTCAGAGAGGACCTTATGGGGACCTTGTGTAGATTTTAGAGAAGCGTATGATGAGGTTTTGGGTCTTCATCCCATGCCATTGGATTATAGAGCAGATACAATAGATGCAGGTGTTACTCTAGAGTATGCACAGTGGGTTGCCTTACGTCCTTTTTAGAGGTTTACAGATCCTGCTGAGCCTGTGCCAGATATTGATGAGTGTGACAGTGATGATAATAATGATGATTGTGGTGATGAAAGAGGCGATGGAGATGTGGGACCTTGACAGCATAGAGGAGATAGGGTACGAGGTGTCAGAGCTGTAGGTGCTCGAGGTGGGAGAGAAGGTGGTAGGGCTCTTAGTAGAGTTGTTTGTGGGAGAGGTGGAGTGATTATACCCTTTCCTAGGGGTGGAGGTGGTTGGGGTAGAGATGGTGGAGGTATGGGTGTAGGTGGTGGAGTTAGGGGTGGAGATGGTGGAGGATGAGTTAGGGTTTGGGCTGAACATGCTCCTACAAGACAGATGAGACATATACCTCCTAGATCGAGAGAAGTGTTGCTTCATAGATGGGCAGGTTGAGGTTCAAGATTAGGTCTCCATGGTGTAGAGGGTCCTCTAATTCAGCCAGTTTCCCTAGTTGTTCTAGTTCCTTCTATGGCTCCTACTGCTCCTCCTGCTCCTCATGCTCCTCCAAGCCATGATATACAAACATTACAGGCCAGTGTGACAACTATACAAGGTGAGTTAGCTCAGATGACTAGTGTTATACAAGGTTTGGCTATAACTATGACTTAGATTCAGTAGGGTAAGACATCTCAGGTTCTGACTCAGACAAGTCCATCATCATCTAGGCCTCCAGATGCCGACACTAGTGGCGGTCCACCTTCAAGTTCAGGTGGGGATAAAAGCTATGGGGATGGAAAAAGCTAGAGTTTTCCTTATTTATATCCATACTCATGTATCATTTTATCTCATTTTGATGATGTATACACTTTGACAGTTTATGATGTACCTAAATTATGGACTTTTGATGGGCTCTTTCTAATGGATATTTGATAAACACTTTGATCATGGATATTTGGTAGTCAATTTGATCTAATCTAACCTTTCCTTGATGTTTATGACTTATCTCCCTTTTTATGTCATGATATGTTGGACTTTTATTATTGCTTGATGATTTATATATATGATGCAGACAGATGCAGTTCTATATGATTCTATTTATGTATGTTTTTGTATTTTTTATGTAGGATATATGGATGCACTTATTTGACTTAGATGTTAATGCATGGGTGTACATTGATACATATGTATGGATGCAATGTGATGTTTATGTATGGGTGTACTTATTTAACCTAAATGAATGCACTACTTAGATGAATAATGTATGAACAAATACTTATATGATGATTGATCGTTATGGATGTAATGTGATGATTTGACATGCTTATGATGATGATGCTTACGATATTCCATAATGATGTTTGTATGTACTTAATGATTTTAATGAGATGCACACCTAATATAATGATTAATGATATGCAATTGATTAATGAACTTATGAAATGATTTTGATATGCAAACGAAATGATCGTAAATGCAATGCTACTAAATACACTTAACAATTAATAAGTAATGATGAATGAACCTAAATGAAGGATAATTTAATGATAGATAATGAATCTAGATGTGAATAAAATATACTTAATGATATGCACTTAATGATTAATGATTCTAAATGCAAATGAAATGTACTTAATGATATTCACTTAATGAAATGCAATGACCTAAGGGCCCATTTGTTTCGTGGAATTTGTGCATGCTGGAATTGCCAATTCTAGAATTGAACCCATTCTAGAATTCTGCTATTCTCAAAATGAATTATAGAATATGGGCTTGTCCTATTTGGTTCACCTAGAAGATGACTAAGAAGATGCAAATTCTGCATTTGGTTCCACACAACTAGAATTGGAATTGGAATTTTGTTTTTGCATACACATATATACACACACATATACATGTACACACACATGTGTGTATACACACACATGTGTATATATATACACACATATACACACATGTGTGTGTATACACATACATGTGTGTATACACACATGTGTATATACACACACATGTGTGTATACACATGTGTATATACA
>MU226400.1:2158704-2177095 GCA_018584345.1 Thuja plicata | reverse complement strand
GTGTATATATACACACATGTGTGTGTATATATACACACATGTATACACACACACATGTGTGTATATATACATATACACATGTGTGTTTATACACACGTGCGCGCACGCGCACACACACACATATATACACACACATACATGTATGTATATACACATTTATACACATATACACACATGTATATATATACACATGTGTATATATATACACACATGCACACATGTGTGTGTATACATACATATACACACATTTGTGTATATACATATATACACATATATACACATACACACATATACACATGTGTGTATATACATGTATATATACTATATATACATATATGTTTATATACACATGAGGGTATATACACACATGTATATACATACACATGTATATACACACATGTGTATATATAACCACATGTATATATACACATGTGTGTATATACACATGTGTGTGTATATACATGTAGTTATATATACTCATGTGTATATATACTATATATATACATGTGTGTATATATACATATACACACTCATATGTATATATACACACATGTATATATACACATGTGTATATATACACACATGTATATATATACATCCTTATAACAATATTATATTGACACAAAAATGGGAATGGATTTTCCTTCCCAAAATAATACTCTCAATTCCAATTCCACTTTTCAATTCCAATTCCAGGTCTGAGGAGGAATTGTGGAATGCTCAAAATGGCCAAAAATTAGAATTCGCAAAAACCTATTCCAATTTTTTATTTTGGAACCAAACATGGAATTGAACAATTTGGGAATTCGGAAATGCCAATTCCTGGTCAATTCCGCGAAACAAACGGGCCCTAAATGAACCTACATGAAAATGATATGTATTATTTTTAAAGTCAAATATATTCCATCTAAAGGAGAATTTTGATGTTTTGACCTAGATTAACTTTTTATCCCCCTTTGGGAAATCCCATATTGATTTATCAATGCAAGATTAATCTAATATGAATGCATAATGCAAATGCAACTAAACTGTTGTCACTTTTCAACGGATCAATTTATTTTTCTATTTTCATCATTGAGCTTTTTGGTAGAGCATTGAAATTGGTACAACCCTTATTGGTTATTTGCAGCCATGGTGATATGAATAACACTTTAATCATATTCAATGTTGTAAGTGGATCTTGGCAATAAGGTATGAATAAACGAAATGGCCTAAGTATCCATTTTCTAAAACAAACAAAGAATTAACCCCTTTCATATGCCAATGTCCTCAATGATTCTTTGATGATCATGTCTTAAGCCTGATTTCCATATTACTTTGAATTTATCTTACAAGCATAAAACCAAGAAAATATCATGCTTCATCATTGATCCTCTCGTCAAAAGACATCTTTGAGTTGCTAAAAAGAAATTATGTCAAAAATAAAGAAACACACATTTGAATTTATTTTCCATTTTTATTTTAATCCATAATTTTCAAAAGAATGTTTAATCCATTTCCGCCATTTTGATTTTGTTCAAGTTGTTTGATTTGATGTTCAGATTTGATTTTTTTATGTGTTGCTTTTGATTTTGGTTGAAAGGTTGGATGTTCAAAGTTTTATGATTTGGGATTGATTGAAAAGTTCAAATGTCATGATTCTTGATCTTGATTAAGCATGTTTGTTTTCTACTTGTGTCCGTTTCAATGACGATCTCCCAAAGTTTGGATTTGTGCCCCTAGTTTGGCTATTGAAAATGATAATGCACTAAGACCATTTCAAAACCATGATAAAAGCTGGTTGGATGATGACATTATGAAACTTTTGGGGGGTTTTATTATGACTATGTACATGGATGACAAAATCCAGTTGGATATATGCAAGGATGATGGAAATGCAAATGCTTGATAGATAAAGGAGCTTAGTTTAAAACAAATAATGCATGTTTGCCAGGTTTTCACTACTTGGATTTATTTCCTTTTTTCTTTTTCTTTTTCTTTTTTTTCCACCAAGGCGCCTATTTTCTAGGTTTTCACCACGACACTTTTTCCCTTCCTTTTCATTTTTTTGTATTTTTTATTTTTTTGTATTGTTTTTTTTCTTTCTTCAAGATCCATAGTTACTGTTTTTTTATTTCTTTTTAGGTTCACTTTTTGCTATATAAACTAATACTCTCTTATCTAATACTTTGTTATCTGATACTCTTTCAATTTATTACTCTTTAACTAATTAGGTATAGAACCTATTAAGATGAATGCTATTTATGGGTTTTTCATATTCTTCTCCATCACATGTGGCTAATTTGTAGGTTCCCGATCCATAAGATGATGTGATGATAAAGGGTCCTAGCCAATTTGCTTCAAATTTTCCTTTCTTTTCCCTTTCTTGTTGATTTTTTTGATTTTCTCTTAGAATGAGATCACCAATTGGGAACTCTCTAGGTATTTTGATTGTAGTTCCTTGAATTTTAGGTGATCATATGCTTGGTGTTGGTATTCCTCGAGAATTTCTAATTCTTGCAACCTAGAAACTCTATAGTCTTCATCTATCAATATGTCTTGTAAGAAACCCTAAGTGATGGAATATCTACCTCCGAAGGTAAGACTGCTTTGGCTCTATAAACTAGAGAAAAGGGTATAGCTCTGGTAGGTATTCAAATGCTGGTCTTGTAAGACCATAGTGTTAGATTTAACTGAATGTGCCAATCCCTACCTGAATCATCGACTGTTTTCTTAAGAATCTCAAGGATGTTTTTATTAGATGTTTTTGCTTGTCCATTCCCTTGCGGGTAATATATTGAAGAGAAATGTTGAATAATATGAAATTTTTTACATAACTCTTTGACATCCTTGTTTTTGAATTGTCTCCCATTATTTTTTATAATAACATGTGGGATAACATATCTAAAAATTATGTGATTTAAGATAAACATGGAAATCTATTTTCCTGTTGCAGTTGATAAAGGTACAACTTCCTCCCATTTTTGTGAAATATTTTGTTGTGGTTATAATGTATCTGTGATCATTTAAGGAAGGATGATATATCATCCCAATCAAATAAAAAACCCATTAATAAAAGGTCCAAGGTTTATTCAATGGGTGTAATTCTTATGTTGGCACACGTATCAGGTTCCCATGGAATTGAAACCTTTGGAAAACTTCACAAACTGGCATGTATCTTTCTCCATTATTGGCCAATAGTACCCCATCCTAATGAGTTTCTTTGCTAAGGTAAACCCACTTGAGTGTGACCCACAAATACCCTCATGAATTTCATGTAAGGTCATCCTAGATTCCTCACCCTCTAAACATCTAAGCAACATTCTGTCAAGACCTTTTCGATACAATGTGTCAGTTATAAGGGTAAAATGAGAGGCTTGACATATAAAGTTCCCTTTTTCATTTCCAATTTGGTTTAATGGTAGGGTATTTTATTTTAGATATGTATATATAGAACCATACCAAGTATAGTTAGGACCCACAAGTAGGAAAATTATTTGGGAATCAGGATGATCATATACAAGTTTAACCAATTCTTCCACCAAGGGTTCATATCTTTCATTTTGATTAGGTAATTAGAGGAGTGAAGCTAGTGTAGCCATGACATCTGCTACTTTGTTCTCAACTCTTGGTATTTTCTCAAATGTGATAAATACAAAATATTTCTTAAAATCATCAACCTTCCTTTTGTAAGGCATGATTTTTTCATCCTTGGTTTGGTATTCATCATTAATTTGATTTATGATCAATTGGGAGTCTCCATAGATTTATGATTCTGTAATTCTCCATTCCAAAGTCATCATGAGTCCAATAACAAGTGCTTCATATTATTCTATATTGTTTTGCATGAGAATAATAGTATATATGCTTTTGGTATTGTACAACCTTGAGGTGTAATGAAAAGAACTCTTGCCCCCGAGCCATCTTGAGTATATGACCTATCAAAGTACAACTTCCCTGTTTGAGGTACAAGTGTAAGAATATGTGCATATGGAAATTCTATTTGTAGAGGCTCTTCAATGGATTTTGGTGCTTCTTCTAATTGGTCTACTATAACTTGGCCTTTGATAGCTCTTTGATCTACATTCTCAATATCAAATTCACTTAGTACCATGACCCACTTAGCAAACCTTCTTGTGAGAGCTGATTTACTAAGAAGATATTTTAATGGATCAATTTTAGCAACTAACTTTATTTTATGTGCTAGCATATAATATCATAGTTTTTGGGAAGAAAAAAATACTACTAGACATGCCCTCTCTATAAAGGTGTAATTGAGCTCATATTTTACCAAAGTTCTACTAATATAGTAGATTACTTTTTCTTTTCCTTGATCATCTTCTTGTTCTAATAAGGCCCCCAATGAATTTTTTATTGCTAAGATATAGAGTATCAAAGGTGTAAGAAATATACAAAAAATGAAAAGAGCTTAGGAAAGAATCCAAGTGAGTGAGAAAGAAGGAAGACTATTACCATAACACAATGAATGAAAGATTGCTTCAAGAACTATCACCAAAACCATTAAGAAGTTCCAAGATCAAAACAGTGAGACAATATTTTGAAAGGGGAAAACTAAGAAAAAACCCTTGTGAATATAATATGAATGAGGAAAAAATCCTAGAGAAAGAGAGATAATGTGAGCAAGAAGCTCATTACAACTTTGAGAGAAAGAGTTGAGAATGTGAGTACAAGTGAGACATTATGAGAAGATTATCAAGAAGTGTGTGCAGAGGCATCTCTTAAATGGAGATGAGTGATGGAGTTAGAATGTAACACCCATATTATATGATTTCCACATTCACATTAAGTGTATGCCAAGTGTGAGAATCCTCTTAAGGAGGAATATCTAATTTCCTTATTAAAGGAATTACAAAAATGTGACATGTCCTCCCACTTGGTCTAGAGGACAAAATATAATTTAGGATACCTTGGCTTATCCATATTTAAATAATATACCAAGGAAAGATTATAAATTCTAACATCCCCCTTTAATGTTTACTTGGGGATATTAGATCAATAGGTATCAAACCCAAGTGTTTACAATGTTTTTGATATTTCTCTTTAGAAAGATTCTTTATTAATATATCGGTATTTGGATCTTTTCCCTTGCAAGAGAGGAGGGATTCTTCAAATTGTTCTTTCATGAAGTGATTCTGGAGTGATATGTGCTTGGATCTTTAATGATACATAGGAGTCTTTGCTAAGGAAATAACACTTTGATCATTACAATACAAAGGTGTAGGTGCTTGTAGAGGAGGACCCAAATCTTCAAGTAATATTTAATTCTATAGAACTACTTTAGATGCATGTGTGCATTCTTTATATTCATTTGCAATAGAAGATAGAGATAGAGATTGTTCATGTTTACTTCTCCAAGAAACAACACCCGAGCTTGCAATAAGGCAATAATCACTAGTAGATCTTCGGTCATTGGGATCTCTTTCTAGATCTAAATCAGTAAAACCTTGTAAAGTAAAATTAGATTGTGAATCATAAAATAAATCAGTCACATAATCAGTGATGCAATCATCAGTTCCAGAAAATAAATTTGTAATATATCCATCATTATATGAAGAATCAAGAGGAGTGGAGCTATTATAATCAACATCATTGTCACCAGTATTGTCATTATCATAGTCATCAATATTGTCCTCCACTACAACCATATGATCAGTACTACATTCAGAGAAATCATGAAGTTCATCTTGATCAATACACACATCTCTACTAGGAGAGTCAAAATGAGGCAATGTAACATTGGGGAAAGTAGAAATAATGTCCTCTTCTTGTTCTAAAATATCATCAAAAGGACAATATCATAGTGAGGATTAGACATAATTAAAGGTGAAATAATTAAATAAACAAAATGATAAGATTAATCCAAACAGAGTGAAATACATTGAAGATATAATGCTAAGGAGATAAAAATAAATTTAACGTAAATGTCACCGGTTAATATGCAAGAAAATTAAGAATTAAAAAAAAATTAATTTTTTTTTTGTTTAAATGAGAATTTTTTTTTATTGCATCTATTTAACAAAATGGTAAATGGAATATGTTTAAATTGATGAAATGAATATGGGGTTAAGACGATATTAAAAAAAATATTAAACGAAAAAATTTGTTTTACAGTTTAAACTTTTTTTTTGTTAAAAAGGATAGAATAAATTTTGTTGAATATAAAAAATCTAATGATTAATAATTGGACTAATAATATAGCTGTAAGAAATCTGCATGTGGCAGAAGTATGTAATAATAATAATCTGCAACTGTAATAATGTAAAGAAGAGATGAATGTTATACTATGAAGAAGACAAACGATATAATTATAAAAAGTTATAATGACAAATGTTATGAAACAAAATGATAGAATAATTTCCGATCTAAAGCTAATATAAGTAAATGAGGAATGAGTTAATCTGTGCAAGAACATATGGAGGGTGTGCAAGGAGAGTGCAGGGGTTGCAACAATGAAAGGAGGGGCATACGCCTTTAGTGGGACATTATGACTGTTAAAAATGCTGAGGGAGCTGCAACGAAAGGGGGAAAGAATCCCTACACAAGGAGGAGCCGGAGACAATAAAACAAAAAAAGAAATTGAGAATCTCCGCTGCGAAAGGAAAGAAGCTGAGAAACTTGGTCTTAAGTGCAATGTTAAGCGCTGAGAAACAAGAGGGTTAAGCGCTGAGAAACAAGAGCTGCAACCAAGGGAAACTAGAGTGAGATTAAGTGCATAGAAAATATGCACGGAGGGAGGAGATAAAGGCATAGTAAAATGAGAGGGAGGTGATGCAAGGGCTACACTGGAGGGGAGGGGACATATATGTTAAGACTGCCCAATAAGTTAAAAGGATGCATAATGATAAGATAAGACTATGGAGAGAAAGGAGGATGACAACAGACTATAAGCTACAAATAGATATAAACAACAGTGAGATATATGTTAGTAAAATAGTAAACAAGGATATATAAAACCTGCAAAGATAAATGAGAGATGAATATAACATCAAAAAAGATATCATAGATTATGAGACTATTATTATTTGAATCCTGCAAGAATCAAACTAGCAGAGGGCTGAAAAAAATGATTAGATTAAAACTTGCAAATTAAAACGTGAGAAAGATATAACTATAAAACTTTGCGGTTACCTGAAAAAGGTTAAAGATAAAACAAGATTGAAATGAGTTTGGCTGAAACCAGCCAAACCAATTTTTTTTTTTCAATAACAACTCTTTGGCATCATGCCACACAAAGAGGGTTAGAAAACAAAGCAACAAGAAACTTGCTATAAAGAGTTAAACAATAAAAAAAAAGGATTTCTACTCCTCAAACTAGATATCCTTCGAATGGTACCTTCATGAAAACACTCAAACAAGGATTGGCTAGCTCAGATGCCATGCAAGAAATATACAAAAAATGAAAAGTGCTTAGGAAAGAGTCCAAGTGAGTGAGCAAGAAGGAATAATATTACAACACAGTGACTAAAAGATTGCTTCAAGAACTATCACCAAAACCATTAAGAAGCTCCAAGATCAACACAATGAGACAATGTTTTTGAAAGGGGAAAACTAAGAAAACCCCTTGTGAATATAATATGAATGAGGCAAAAATCCTAGATAAAGAGAGAGAATGTGAGCAAGAATCTCATTACAACATTGAGAGAAAGAGTTGAGAATGTGAGTAGAAGTGAGAACATTGTGAGAAGATTATCAAGAAGTGTGTGTAGAGGCATCTCTTAAATAGAGATGAGTGATGAAGTTAGAATGTAACTCCCATAGTCTATGAATTCCACATTCAAATTAAGTGTGTGCCAAGTGTGTGATTCCTCTTAAGGAGGAATATCTAATTTCCTTATTAAAGGAATTACAAAAATGTGACATGTCCTCTCACTTGGACTCGAGGACAAAGTACAATTTAGGATACCTTGGCTTATCCATATTTATATAATATACCAAGGAAAGATTATAAATTATAATAAAAGGTTTCCCTGGTATTGGATCCATTAAGACATGAGGATTCATCAAATATTTCTTTAAAAGAGAAAAATATTCCTCACATTTGTTGTCCCATTTGAATAAAATGACCTTATGTAGAAATGGGTAAAAGAATGATATTTTTCTGCCAATTATGATATGAACCTCCTTATGGATCGTAACCTTCCTTGCAAAGACCTTAATTGGATAATATTTCTCGGTTCTCCTATTTCCATGATGGATTTCACTTTTGTTGGATCTACCTCTATTCCTTTGGCTGCAACAATGTACCCTAGCAATTTTCCTAATTGGACTCCAAATGCACACATTTTGGATTTAATCTCACTTTGAATTTTTCCAACCTTGAGAAGATTTTGTCTAGAATTGGTAGATTCTCATCTCTTGTATAAGATTTTTCTAAAATGTCATCTACATATTCTTCCATGAGTGTATGCATCATGTCATGAAAAATGAATTTCATAGCTCTTTGGTATGTAGCACCAACATTTTTAAGAATATAAGGCATCACATTCCAACAAAAAGTACCCCATGCACAAGTGAAAGCAATTTTATCTTGATCCTCAGGTGATATTTTAATTTGATTGTATCCAGAGAATCCATCTATTAATGAAAACATAGAATATCCTGTTGTGAGGTCCATTATTGTATCAATGTTTGGAAGAGGAAAATCATCCTTGGGACATGCCTTGTTAAAATCTCAGAAATATGTACAAATTCTTATGCTCATATCAAATTTTGAAATAGGTATTATTTTTGAAATCCATTATGTAGATGAAATAGGTCTAATAAAACTAGGATTCAAGAGCTTCTTCAATTCTTCTTTAACCAACAAGGCTACATGTGGGATCATTTTTCTCAACTTTGTTTCACCAGTTTTACTCCTGGAGCTATATTGAGATGGTGAATTATTAATTTTGGATCTAACTCTGGCATATCAACATATGACCATGCAAAATTGACTTGTCTTTCCTTGAAAAAGTTGATGAATTATTGTCTTTCCTCTGTAGACAAAGATGTTGCTAAATTGATGATCTTAGGCTCTTCCTTGGTTCCAATGTTTATTTTCTCTATCGTCTCAACCAATATAGATGACCTTTCTTCATAGTGTTTGGTAAAGTGTCAAGCTTCTCATCCTTAGGTGCCTCAATTGGGTTTTCACCTTCGTATATGTCTTGTATTTTTACATTTTTTCTGATCTAGCACTTCCACATGGTGGTTTTCACCACTAGATCTTTTATTTTAATTTTAATTTTTGTAACTAAGAAACTTGGAACTCCCCCCCAATTTTTGCCTCTTGATATGATTCTTTGGTGGAAGACGGTTCAACCGCATTGAGGTACATGACAATGGAGTAGTCATTTTGAAATATGTTTATTTCGTTTGGCTTAGTTTGATCCCAATCAATGAATTTGGGATGGATTAAAGATAAATGATTCATTATATTGGTTTAGGTCCATTGAGATTAGAGTCCTAACTTTGTTATAATTTGGTTCATACATTATTATCATAAAATTCAATGACATGCATTTCCTCAAGATGGTCCATAGAGTTTGGATCTATTTATTCCTCATTAGAATAGTCTTTAATGTATTGGATCTAACTCTAGTGAAGTAAACCGAGAGCTTGGTCCCTCTAAGAATGTAGGTACATATGAGTCTCCTTATACCCACTCTTGACTTAAATTTTTTACTTCCTTTGATATAGATGTATAAGAGTGGATCAAATCAACTTCGTTGTCATGGAATGACTCTTCGAATAAGGAATCCCATTCCCATTTTGTTGAATTATCATCATCACATGATTCTACCTTGTCTATTTGTTCATACAAGTGAGGGATTTTATTTTCATTATGTCCTTGTTCATGATATCCCAATCCAGTTTTCTCTTGGCTAGACCCCCAAGTGGTGGGTATTAGTTTTAACAATCCTTTATTTATCCTACCAAGAGGACCTTTTCCTTGGTAACCCATTTTTTTGCATTATTTGAAAGCCTTTCCCATATTGATGTGTGGGAATGCTATTATGTTGAACCCTTTTATTTTAATCTTCCTCATCTTTGTATAGCCAATTTAGAATTTCATTATCTTATTTTACCTCTATTGATGTACTATCCCTTACAAAATTGTCATTGTATTTTTGAGGGCTTGATATAGATGGTTTTCCATGTGACTTAGGATAAATTGGGAAATTAAACATAGATAAGGAATATTCTCCTACCCCTTTATGACAAACCTTACATTTGTTCTCAAAGTCTTTCAGTAAGGTATCCATGTTTTGATAGTGTGTTTCCTTTTCCTTTCCCTTTACTAACTTTGTACCTTTTGATTCCTTTACCCTTGTTTGATGTGGATGAATTATTATTTTCAATATTTGAATTATTAAAACCATCTTTTCCTCCTCCTTGGATGGTGACCTTCTACTAGGAGTTTCTTCTTTAGCTTATTCTTGGGATGAATTCACTGTGGAAACCTCACTATTATGTGGTATAATGGAATCTATAACCGGTTTCATATTATTACAATATTGGAAAGGGTTAAGATCACCACTGATTGTTATTTCTTATCTCAGATAAGGAAATTTTACACTGATGATAAGTAGAAGGAACAGATTGCATTTCATGAATCCATGGCCTACCCAACAATATGTTTTAGGTTAACTTGAGGTCTAGTACTTGACACACTATCTCCTTTTGAATAGGACCCACTTGAATTGGTAGAATTACCATGCCTTTGGAAGATCTCTCTTTGTCATCATAAGATTTAATGGTTATATTCCTCTTAGGATCCACAACATCTTTAGAATATCCCAAGGCTTTAACAAGATTCAAAGTACATATATTTTAGCCAAACCCTCCATCTATCAAGACTCTCTTGACTTTATTCTTTTGGCTTAGGATTTAAATGTGCAAGGGCAAATTTTGAGGATGATTTAAGGACATGTCATCTTGCTTAGAAAAAGGATAGGCAATGCTCTTCAATAAGATGACTAAAAATGTTTTGAAATTTTTCTACATCCAAATTGTTAGGAACTATCGTATCAACCAAGGCTTTTGCCAAAAAAAATTTATGCGATGGTGAAAGTTTTAGCAACTCTAAAATTGATATTTGTGTTTTGAAGTTGATCTACTAGGTTATATTTTTTTGATAGAAAAAATGAATATTTGGACTAGTTATCATGTTGGAGGTTCCTTTTAAGGTTAATTTTGATTCTTGTCCTTAGTGATGACATTGGAGGGCTCTTTGTCTTGTTTACCTTTCACCACTATGACATTGATGATATTTTTAGAACCAAATAAATAATTGATAGTATTGTCATAAGTATGGAAAAAATTCACCTTGTTGTCTCCCTTCTTGTTACCTTGATTCATACTGGAAGATTAACCCTTCTCATGGTTTAATAAAGGAGTTTATTTGTAGGTCCATCTACTTCAATGACACAATTGTCAATGAGATCTTGATCCATATGTTTTAGTCTAACACACTTGTTTGTCTTATGTCCCTTGTTCCTATGGTACTCACAATGATGTGAGTCATTCCACCATGAGGGTTTAACTTGGGGTTCAAAGCCTCTTGAGTCAGGTATAGTTATGATTTTGTTTGCAATAAGTGTTCTTAAAGCCTTCTCAAGGGGTTATACCAATGGAGTAAATTTCCTTTGTGGTGAAGTGAATTGGGACATAAATGGTAGTTTAGGTTTACTATTTCCTTGGTTATTATTATTGTTGTTGTTGAGTGTATTGATGCTATTCTCTTGTTGGCTATAATTACTAGAAAGATAGAATGGTTTAGGTTTTAGATTGTTTACTTCCACCACTCCATCATTCACTAGGTTCTTGTTGTTATTTTTCAACCAAAATTTTGGTTTATCATTGTTGTTATTGGTTGAGAAATTTTTGTTGTAATTGGTAATATTACTTGAAAAACTCTTGTTATCTTTGTATAACTTAAGCTCACCCTTCCTTACCAAAGCATCTTCTATTTTGATGCTATTTTCAATAAGTTTTTCAAAGGATGGAGGACATTGGATTTGTAGCCAATAATTCATTTGACTATTCAAATTGTCAATAAATATGTCTATTTTCTCCTTTTCTGGTACACTCCTTACGTATTTTGCAAAGATTTTTCTTCAACATTGTAGGAAAGTCAAAAGCACTTCCCCATTTTTCTGTTTAGTGTTGCATAAATCTTGCATGCTTAATTCATGCTCAATATTATATAAGTATTGAGTCATGAACTTAGATACCAATTCTTTGATCATTTCAATTCTAGGTGACAATTTAAAAAACCACTCCATTTCTTGGCCACCTAAGCTCCTAGGAAATAACCTCATGAGATAGGTTGGTTCATGTAAGAATTCCATGCTTAATGTGCAAAATTCTCTAATGTGGTCTTGAGGGTTAGTTGTACCCATATATTTATCATATTTCAGAAATACCACATTAGGTGAGAAAGGTATCATGACTAAACTCCTATCAAAGGGAAAAGCACAAATACCCTCTATCGTATATTGCTTTGGATTCGTTCCCTTTTGAATATTATCCAATTGTGTTTGAAGGGATTGAATATGTTTAGTTAAGACTCCTAGAGGGTTAACCTCATCCTCACCTTGTTTCAATTTGGATACGTCGTAATCATGATGTAATTTGATCCCTAGTTGAGCTAATGTCATGAAATACCTATCTTTATATTTTTATAGTACTTTCTCTATCATATTCATGAAATGGATGTTTTTTTGTGCTTCCTTGATCTTTTCATCTGTAATCTCTTCATCATTGTTGTGGTTATTAGCAATGGCCCATTTGTTATCCATGTTTTTTTGAGTGTTTTATGTTTGATCTTTTTGTACGTTAGTCTCAACTTAACATGTTTGATTTGTGGGTGATTTAGTTTGATTCTCGTGTTGAGGTTGTGTTTCTTCTTGAGATGTTACTCCTTTCAATGTGACCTTTTTATTAGTTATTTCAAAATGATAAGATCTTTTCCTTGTTTTTGGTATAAAAGTAACTCTTGGGTTACTTCTTGAATCAAGATTTTCTCAATGGTTAAGATTTTCTTCAAAAATCTTGATTGAGTTTACTACAAACAAGTGTTATGTTAAGATTCCAATGATGTTTTGATCAAAATTAAAGTGTGTCCTAAGATGAAATCTAATAGAGAAATATCTATCTCTATGATGAATACTTTTTCTAGATCCTAATTTTGTTGGTTATAATAAAAGGACCTATAATCCTTTATGACAAACTTTTCAAAAATTAAGGATTGGGATGTTTTGACAACACTTGTAATTTGATGTGATTTAGTTAGACTAATGTAAATGATCAACTTGTTTGAATTTATGACAATGATGGATTTTCTTAAAGAACCCATTTCTACTGAGAAGAGCTTTGATTCAAAAAGATATTCAAAATATAACAAACAACCACACTCAAGCACTCGTCTTAGAAAAATAAAACATCTATAACATCCAGTGTATGTACTTGTAACATTTACACAATTTTTGCACAAAGAAATTAATTCAGACAAACTACCTAAGGACAATTTTGGTTTTTTATGGATAAAGAGGTAAGCTTGCTACTTAACCAGAATTTAATAAGGATTCTATTCAAAGAGCCTTTATTTTAACTCTCTTTATGAGAGATTACCACCAATGCCAGGGAGGTTTTGCAAAATCTATGAGGACTACTTGAGGAAGACTATTATAAAATTTCTCTTTGTCCTTCACCCCATTAAGGATGAAGGAATTTGTTTATAATAGATTGGATAACTATGGATAAAGGGATTTTGGATCCCACTTTGGGTTGTCCCTCTTACCATCCTTGATAAGGAAAATCTTGGGAGGTGGGCCCACTATGGTTCAAAGTAAATGCACTACTTAAAGAAAAAGTGAGATAAAGGTAGGTCTAGGAGTTTGATCACCCTAAGAAAGGATGAGAGCATATCCCTGTTACCTTTATTCTCCCAACACAATAGACATGGTGCTCATTTTAGACCTTTATTCTAATGGAAATTAGATATGTTTGGCATTTTGATCACCTTGAAAAGGTGAGAGCATAGGCCTAATACCCTTATTCACAAGAAAACTGAGGTCTTCTTAATTATGCTATGTGTTTGAACTTTAAAAATTTGTCAAAAGATGAAATAAAAGGTACATGTAAAATTAAGAGTTTATTGTGTGTACCTTGTTCAAAGTTATGTGCATTTTTGAGGATTTTTATTTTTATTATATGTTACCTCGATAATTTTTCCAACTTCTTAGCATCCAGTGTTCCCACAAACGTTAGTCCAACATCAAACGAGCAAAGTGAAGAAATGCAAAACAATGGAGGATGTGATAAAAATTCTTAGAAAGCTTAAGCGTCCTAATTGATCATAGGTATTTGATAAAAAGATTGATACAATTTGACAATACTCAAATATCTACTATATTCTTTACCTTCTTTATCAAGTTGTTCATCTGGATTTTCCCAATGTGTTCTCTTAGCCCACTTTTTTAGTATTTTGGCCTCCTTTTCTATTTCAAGCTTCTATTTTCTCCTCCAAAGTTTTTGATTTGATGGCTAATTGTGTCCTTTTCATGCTTTTGTACAATATCCTTGCCTCTTCATCCTCAAAATGATGAAGTGCACGCTTCTAAATCTTCTTAAATTATGTCATCTATAATTATGATAAATAAAATCAGGTTTGAAAACTTTAACTTGTACGTGTTGGAATTTAACTTCTAGGCGTTGAAAGTAAGAGTACAGGTGCTAAAATTAAAGATCCAGGTGCTGAAATAGTAAGCGATATTATTTTAATTGCAGGCACTGTGAAACAATAAATAGGAGCTGAAAGAAAGTGCACATGTGCTAAAATAAGTTTCAAATTGCAATTCTTTGTCTCTAGGCGCTGAACTTTTGATGATAGACATAGTACAGGTATTGAACTTTTGATGACATGCATTGAAATTATGAGTATAGGAGCTGATTTTTTTTTATAAAGATGCTGATTGTGTTTGTCTGAACCTGCAAATGCCAATTCTAAAACAAAAAATCATCACATAAGTGAGGCGTGGGACCCATGGTGGGCGCAATTTGTGTGTGTGTAAACCTGTAATTCACAAATGTGCATGAAACATTAATTCAATCAAGATATCAATTCCAATTCAATAGATCTATTCTATTTAAAATTCAAATTGAAATGATTGAGAGTGTCTCATGGATCTTTAGCTAAAAGGAATAAAAGAATGTTCTCAGCTGCAAAGCAATCCTAAAGTGACAACTCTTAGAATTAGAATATTAATGATCTAAGATGATGAAATGATGCAAAAATTAAGTTAATTGATGCAAATTAAGCTAATCTCCATCCTCAAATCCTCCTAAAACCTCATGAGAATTCACTATTATGATGTTACTAAATGCAAGTACCAATTTGCCTCCAGCGATAGTGGATGCAAATTAACCATAAATATGATGCTTGAAAGAAATTGGATGAATTTGGGATTCCGAGATAAAATTTGGACCCTTTACTCTAATTATGCATCATATTTATAGGATTTCCCAAGGTGTAGGGGATAAGTTTAGATACAAATGGTCAAAGTATGATTATGATTTTGAGTGGACAAGATTCTCATTTAAGGTTGAATGGTCAAGATAGCAAAGCCTATTTGAAATCCATGTGCTTGTTTTTCTCCTTTCTCATTGGTTGATTGATTTTTCATCATGTAGTGCTGGGTGAGTGATATTAGGATTTAATTAATTCAAAAGAATTAATTAATTTAGCCATGATTGATTTATTGAATTGAATTTAATCAATTAATGAACTATGTAATTAAATGATTAATTTAATTACCTAGTTATTTGATTTATTGATTTTAATTAATTCGAAATGGCTTGTATTTGATTGATATATTCTTTGACTTGCTTTGACCAATTTTAGGTGTATCCACATGTTACCCGAGAGTTATGTCAAAAGCCCTTGTTAAACAAATTTCAAGCATGTAGGACATGAAAACAAACAAAACCTCCACAAAATTTTACCATTTCCAAAATATTGAACGAAAAGAGGATCTCACTACAACATTTGGGACCATTTTTCGACGGATATGTGTCGCTTTTCCAACACTGTCTCGTCGGCCAAGTGACAGAGACTAGTGTTGTTGTTTTGGTTTCAGAAATAATGACAGATGAACCGTCTGTCGTTATTACGATGGTACTAACTGTCATAATATGAGCCGGCTATGATGGTTACCATGCTGTCATTACATATTTTAGCTGTCGCTATTATGACACGTAGGTGTCACATTTTATCTGTCGCTATTATGACACGTAGGCATCGCATCTTAGCTGTCACTTTTTTCAGACGTGCAACCAATTTTCTATACATGCGATGTCGAGCCTTCGGCAATTTCTGACGGCTCGACGTCGCATGTATAGAAAATTCATCGCACGCCTAAAGAAAGCGATGTCTAGGTGTTGCAACACAAGCTGGCTATAATGTTTATCATGCTGTCATTACATTTTATCTGTCTCTATTACGACACCTAGGTGTCACAGTTTTAGTGTTGCAATTACGACAGACGTGTGGCGAATTCACTATACATGCGACATCGAGCCGTCGACAGTTTCTAACAGTTTGACGTCACATGTATTTTTTTAGTGTCAGTTTAGAGTTTTTAAGAGTTTAGTGTTCTAGTGTCGCTATTTTCAGTAATTATGGTTTTACTTATTTTGGAACCATGATTTTATGTGCTTTATTGGGATAATTTCATTAGTGGTTGGCCAAATAAATGTAAAACAATTGGTATTACCAAATTAGTTCATCCAAAAGCTAAAAGACTGTGACTGTCTGATAAGTACAAGTAGGATTCGTGAAAACACATCAAGTGCCTAAAATGAAATAATTAAATAAAATTTATAAATAAGCATACCATTCATGGTTAGTGATTCAAAGCTTCTTTTCTTCCCAATTTCCAACCCCTGAGACATATCCAGAAAAGAATACAACATCTTTGTAAAATAATACATAACAACACAAGGGTATTTGCAAAAGTAACCCCAAAAAGAGAGAAAATAATGAGATCAACATCCATACCATTTTGTACAAGAAATACAGAACAAATTTTCTTACATTTAGTGAATTGCCTTCCTCACTACCTTCACTTGAACCTTCACTACCACTGTCCCCACTGAAACTGGCAGTTCTATTTAGATCACTAACACATAAGTTATAAACATAAGAAGGTTAGAAAATGATAGTTTCCTAGAACAAAATCTAATTTATCTAAGCAACATCCTAGACCTTCCCACTGATTATTAAAGTTTAATAAGTTTATCAAATTTAGTAGCCCTAAATATCTACCTTTGTGAGAAGGCACCATTTGCAGTAGCAGGTGCTGCTTTTCCACCCTCTCCTTTACTTGTAACTATTTTGAGCTTTCCCAAACTTCCTTTTACCCTCTTCATTGATTTTTGCCCTTTACCTCCCAAGGAATTTGGCTCCGCATCTATGTTTTGTGAAACTGAATTTTGTCCACTGAAAGTAGATATCAAATTTCCATTCAAAAAATTTCTTAAAAGATTAAAACATTAACAACTGAGTGCTAAAAATTCTTATGATCATTTTCCATATAATTACTGCCTACAATATTTCAGTAATTACCATTACGACATCTGTAGGATTTCCATTTGATGGGATTCCATATTGAGTGAATGTGTGTGCACCCTAAAGTTGCAATCAAGATCACAATGTTAGAAAATTAGGTTAGTAAAATAGGCCATATGTCCACAATAAAAATAGCCAAAAATACGTGCTAAACTCTACGTAACAAAAGGGAGTGACCATCTCCTTCATTATTGACTTACTTGAAAAGAAAAATCACATAGACAGATGCATACTTTCAAATTATAAATATTAAATATTTGAAAAGACAAGAATGACAAAACTCAAGGTATTAGAGCTTACATGAGGTACTGATGGATGGCCATAAATTCCTCCAGATGGATACATAGAATCATAGGGAGGAGTTGTTCCATAAGGTGGCATTAAATTTCATTCATCAAAGCACTGAACACATCTGGACCATCACCCCATATGACAGATAAAAATATAAATGATGTTAAGCACAACTGATCCTGTAAAGGGAGTCAATTTCATTAGTTGGAAGAAAAATTTTAAAAAATCAAAATGGAGTTAGTCTTGTTCCTGGATGCTTAATGCAATCTTGTCCCAAAAGAAAAAATTCATTTAGAAATTTGTAATAAAAATTAGAAGATATTTTTTCATGTGTCTCAAGTTGTCAATAACAAATAATTATAAAACATTAAATAATTCTATAAGAAGAATTAGTAAGACACACACTCTTGAACTAAGCATGAGATGATGAAACATATTTTGGAAGACTTCCCTTCTTTTATTGTACTATAGTTCTCGAGAACTCATTAT
>MU226400.1:2084790-2121289 GCA_018584345.1 Thuja plicata | reverse complement strand
AAAATCCAATAACTTAAACTAGAGCTCCTTTGGCATGAGCTATGCATCACATATTAACGTTGTCAAAACACCCAATTCAAACCAGCTGGGAAAGAGTTTAAACTATTTATCTTTAAGAGAAATTTATTAGGGAAATATGTTGGCATGAAGGCAATAAGTAGAGAACTCGCTACTATCCGCTTGCATAATCTTCTTTGTATTCTATCTTTTCTATTTAAATAAAATTCATTCAGTGGCCCTTGCAACCTTTTTTTATTTAAAATGATAGAATAATTGTGCACTGTCTCGCCTCAAATGTATTTAAGAGTTGTCAAAACATTGTATTTGTCCAAAATTTTCCCAATAACATCCTTGGTAATGGGTTTTCCTTCAATCAAACTGCAAATCACCAGGGTTTATCCAAACAAGGGAATGAATATCTAGGGCTTCGAGGGGCTCCTAGAGATACATTATTTGTTGATGAGGATATGGGATCCCATGGCCAACGTGGAGCAAAGAGATTTATACATGCTTGAAGAAAAGAGATTTATACATGCTCAGAGGGATATTCGAGGGATTCATGGCATCCACAAGGGCAAGCCGATTTATGATCCTCCGAGGGATAGGATAATTGCCACTCATGCCTATATCTTGTGCATATATGTGCTCAATTTTATAAAGCCAAATGTATGTATATATGTAGACACAACGGGTCTGATATTAATAATATACATATAGAGATGCCTAATACAAAACAATAGAAGAAAATCAAATGGTTTCTTATAACTGCGGATTTGCAAAATCAAATGGGTGTTGGAGATTTTTACTCACCTTATGATGAACTAAATCATGGGAGACATATCCTCGGAAAGCAACTGAGTGGTTGTGTTACCGGGAAAAACCAAGCTCATCATTAGGGCCCTCTTCCGCTCGCATGCCATAGCTCGATCACAATGCCTAATACAAAACAATAGAAGAAAATCAAATGGTTTCTTATAACTGTAGATTTGCAAAATAAAATGAGTGTTGGAGATTTTTACTCACCTTGCGATGAACTAAATCATGGGCGACATATCATCGGCAGCAGCTGAGTGGTTGTGTTACCGGGAAAAACTAGGCTCATCATTAGGGCCCTCTTCCGCTTGCATGCCACAACTTGATAACAAATGAGCCTTTTTTTTTTTGTTTATAATCAAGAGGGTGTCACAATTACGATGGTTTCATCGCTATTATGACAACATCGGGGGCACTTAGAAAAAAAAACAAAAATCACACACAAATGGCGCCGTCGCAAATTGGCGTCAGAATTTGACCCCAAATGTTGTAGTGTCTGCATACATCATTTTTGAATTATTAATCCCGACTTAAAAACTCTAGTTTCATGTATCACACATCATTATTCAATTAATTATGCATACGCATCTTATCCCCAAGAGAAGCCCGAGCTATGCATTACACATTTAGAAGGACTTTCTAAAGATAAATTGATGTATTCTTGATAGTAAAATTCATGCAATTAACAAAGAAGATTGTAGGAGATAATACATGTTCAGATTTTCATTAATTCTTTCATGTATATAATCATTTCTTCATTTACACAAAACTCCATGTATATTCCTTCTTTTAGACATCCAATTCTTGGCTAGAACTCTAATCACTTGGCATAAAAATGTGTTTATATATTATATAAACATGCATAAATGTGATATTACTAAGCTCTTGTTTATAATCCAATTATCCCTCTTAAATTGTTATGAACTAATCAAGTTGAATTTAATTTTGCCTTACAGAAACCAACCAATCATATCACACAGAGGAAATAGAGTTTCTTTGATAAATTTGAAGTATCCTTGATACCCTAATTTAAACAATTTAAAAAGAGAAGAAATAAAGATAACTATGAAATATATTCTCTATCTACTATCAACAAGTAACTGAAAGCAAGAACAAACTGCACTAGTACAAAAACAACAATAAGTGACTAAATAAACTACAAAAAATTGCATATAAATGACTAAACTTAGTCATGTGACTATTATTACTTTATTTGCAGTCATTTATAATGTGACAAAATTTATGATTAAACTATTTTAGTCATTTATTTCGTCATTGATTTGGTGATTGGTTTAGTCATTGATTTAGTCATTAATTTACTCATATATTTAGTCATTAATTTAGTGACTAATTTAGTCATATTTAGTCCTTAATTTCATCATATATTTAGTCACATTGGGGTACGATGGAATCGAATTACCATCCTTCTGTTTGTAAATAAGGTGTTCTTCCATTGAGCTAGTACCCTTTAAAGAATAATCATAGCATGTATCCTATATCAGCCTTCCAACCTTTCAACGAAGGCACAAATAAGATGCAAGTGAAGAACAAAAGAGGTTTTGTAGCTAAGGGATAGGGTTGGATATACACTATCATAAAGATAAGTGAAGCACAATCATTTTAGCATATCTCAAAATAAGATGATCCATTGATAATAGAAGACAAGAAGGAAACCAAAGTATCATGGGGCTATCATGGTGATGAATACATGGTTTAGTAAGGAGTGTGAAAGCATATGACAACTACCAAGATCAATCTAGAAACTCTTGGGAGCATAAAAGAGGTATAGTAATACAAGGTAAAAAGAGATACAAAAAGTAGTGACCTAATGTATTGAAAAGCCATGATCTAGCATATTATAAAAAATTACTTGAAATGACATAATGATAATAAGAACATTACTGTCAAGTTACAACAAAGAGCATGAGGTTCATTACTATGTGACAAGGATACAAAGGTCATAATTTTTGCAGTCATACACATAAGAAGACATTAATTTTTAAGTCAAAGGAAACAATGATAAGATTGTCATTACCTTGCATGTCGCTCTTTCATGACATTCTTTAGACAATCATTCACCTACATTTAATGGTTGTTATCTTGCATACAAAAATTCATCATCATATAAGTCAAAGATTAATATAAGATTTCATTTTTTAACTAAACTATACATGATCCACTTGATGATGTTTAGCTAACATTATTTCCTATCACTAAACAAAGTAAAAGTTCAAAAACATCTTGAATCTAGTGTAAATATGATTAATGTTTGTGTATCCGATATTAAATTCATATTCAACTACAGTGTATGATAAGAAATCTAACAGTTAACTTATTGTTGGAAAGTTGGATGTGTTTTCATTGATGTCAACATGTCTACTGTGATGTTTTTTTTATGTCTACTATGTTTTTTGGATGTCTAGTGTAAATATCAGATGGTTTTGATATCTGTTATGAAGTTTGGTTGATAGATATGCAGTTTTTCCAGTAACACAAAATGTTTAGATGAATGGTGCAAGAAGGTTACTAAAGATGAGGATTAGTGCACCTCATGGGATGATGTAGAGTTTCTCTAAATACTTCATGTCAATTTTGAGTTGATGACATGATGACTTGATCAAGTTATGGTGTCAGAAATGAAGACTAGTTATTTTTTTGATTGCCAGTGTTACAGAGTTGCAAAGATTGCTTCCACACATGTTCTGTAGATGGGAAATTTGGTTGTGTAGATAGGAATGTGTTAAGGACATAGCAATGTGTCTATCATTCAAAGGGTTTGTGATTTTGATAATCTGCAAGATAGTTACAAATATTTTAGTGGAGGATGACAATGTTCTTGAAAGTTTATCATAAGATGTTGATAGATTCGATGGGTGCAATGGATTTGTTTATTTATTTGAGCTTAATAACACCTTAGGATGATCTAGGATTATGTGCCTGATGAGTTGGCAGTTTACATTGATCAAGGTGACCAAGTTCAATGAATCTAAGTTATGTTTTTTGTGATCTTAGCCGACATGTTAAGGAAAGATTATAAAACCATTTATAAGAGATTGGTAAAACATTTTAGGGGTATGATCATAATTTTGGGATGTTATTAATGGATCTAAGGGATGTTTGGAAAGCGCATAGAGATCTTAATGGTTGATTTTGGCATTGAGAGAAGAATGGTTAGGGATTAGGTTTTTAGTGATCTAGTTCTTGATAAATATGGTGAATTAGGGTTTGATTGATGTGTCGTGTGTATGCACCTATTTTTTTTATATCGTAGAAGCCAGTGTATGATAGTGAATCATTTTTATAGATCTATTGAAGGCTAAATTGCTTGTTTGTGGTGTGGCATAAAGAATTGTAGCAAGGGATTTGACTATGCTGAAAGGAACTAACTCAGGCATAGTGAGATGCTACTATATAGTTCATGAATTATCAGATTGGTGCCTAAAAGGTTTTTGTAAGTTAGTGAGACTTCTTGATTGTAATTATAAGCCAGGTTGACTTCGTTAGGGTGGGTTCCCAAGGAGAATTGAGTAGTGAACTCTAGGAAGTGTTCCTGAATGCAAGTACATTTATCATATATTAATAAGCTATACTTCTAACAAGGTATCAATCTTATTGTGGGTATCAGCCCCATCATGGTTTTCACCCTAGTTTGGGTTTCCATGATAAAAATATTTGTGTTATGTGGTGTTGATGTTTTCTGATTTGTGTTTACATGATTTATATTTTGCAAATAGGTAATAACAATTGATGTGATCAAGGGTTTTATGCTTGAAGGGTTTAAGCATTTTAAAGTTTAAGTATTTATATAGAAACTCATTCAACCCCTATGAGTTTATTGCTCCCTATTTACTACAATTGGTATGAGAGATAGTCCCTTGAAGGAAGCCTAAAAGCTTGAGGGAGATCCGAAGATGGAAACATATAAGAAAGATAGTCCAAGATTTGATGGAACAAATTATGCATCATGGAAGAACTGAATGATTATACATCTTAGATGTATTAATGAAGATTGTTGGAGGATTACAAAGAATTTATATATTCCTCCTTAGAATCCTACAAATTCTGATCAAATCACTAATGCCAAAGTGAAAATTAGGGCCAAGGAAGCTTTGCTAAGTGCACCAAATGATGCAAATATGACCAATGTCATGGAATTGGAGACAACTAATCAAATACATGAGAAGATGGAGATTCTTTATGAAGGAGATACAACAGTGAAGATGAAAAAGTTGTAGAACTTGAAAGGAAAGTATGAGGCCATGAAGATGAGTGAGGATGATAATATCTCCTCTTATATGTTGAATGTAAATGAGTTAGTATGTGTTATTATATGTGCTAGAGGAACACTTGATGAAGATGTGATTGTTTCAAAAGGTCTAAGATCTTTAACTCCTTCCTATGACAACAAGGTTGCAACTATTGAATAAATGAGGACAATGAATAATGTGACAAGAGAAAAGCTATTTGGAAATCTTACAACCTTTGAGTTGAGTTCAATAAGTGATGCACTACCCAAGAATGAGACAAATTTCAAAGCAATTATGACTGGAAGGAGCATGAAGAGATCAGATCCGGTTGATAAACCTACAAGAAAATAATCAAGATGGGAAAAAGAGTTGAAGGAAATAGAAGAAGATAGAGATCTTGAAGAATTGGAAGCTAAGTTTTCAAATATGATGTCTTATAGAGAAATAGCTCCTGCTAGAAGTAAGTACATAGGAAAGTTACCTTCAAATGTTTTTCATGTGGTAAGGTAAGACATTATGCATCTAGGTGTCCTACTAGAGTTCCTAAGTATAAGTAGGATCCTAAGCCTAGGGAAATATGTTATTATGCCCTAGATGATGAAGGAATTACTGATGATGAAGAATTTACTTTCATTAATGTCAAGGAAGAAGGTAATAAGTCTGATAATCTTAAGCTCTCATTTCTATTAAGTAATATGATTCTAGATCTAAATATTATGTGCCTTCTATTGCCACTAATGATGTTGTTGAAGAGAAAGCTTTAGCTGCTCAAGTTTTCAAAGAAGTTAAGTGGGTGATTGATAGTGATTCTCTCACCATTTGAATGGTTACAAGAAAAATTTCATAAGCTATGAGATGTATGATGGCGGAGAAGTGAAATGGGGCAACAACTCTGGTCGTAAGATCAAAGATAGAGGTCATATTAATTTGTATGGAAAAAAAAATACTAATGATGTACTGTATGTACAAGGTTTGAAACATAATCTTCTCAGCATTGGTCAGCTAATGGAAAAAGGCTATGGTTTGCATTTCAAAAATATGTGCAAGATTTTAAATAATTGTGGAAGGGAGATCGATATAGGATCCAAGACAAGAGGTAACATATTTCTTTTGACTAGTGGTCAAAAGACTTGTTTGATTTCTCAGATAGATGAAAGTTGGTTATGGCATAAGAGGTTGTGTCATGTGAAATTTGACAATATTTTTGCTATAAGCTCTACTTTTGCTGTTAGAGATTTGCCTAAGATGAAGAAGCCTGCTAGCAATTTTTGCAAGGAATGCAAATTGGGCAAGCAAAAAAGAGCTAATTTTCACTCTAAGAAAGAAAATTCAAATGGATTGCTTGATCTTGTTCATACGGATTTGAGTGGCCCTACAAAGATTAGAATCTTGCAAGGAGACAAATACTGATTGATGATTATTCAAAGATGGTATGGGTGACCTTCTTAAAGGATAATTCAAAATATTTTGGTAATTTTATGGCCTTCAAGTCAATGGTGGTGAATTATACTAGTCTAAAATTAAAGAAGCTGAGATCAGAAAGATGTGGAGAGTTTACATCAAATGAGTTTAATGCTTTTTTTGAGATGCATGGAATCAAGAGACAATTTTATTCTCCTAGGACTCCACAACAGAATGGTGTAGCAGAGTGGAAGAAAAAATAAATTCTAGAGACTACAAGGACCATGATGATGGAGAGGAATGTTCCGCAGATGTTTTGGAAGGAAGATGTGAGCACTGTAGTATACACTCTTAATCGAGTGCAGATCAGAGAGGGAACTGGTAAGACACCTTATGAACTTTGGTTTGGTCATGTGCCTACTATTAAGTACTTCAAAATTTTTGGTAATAAATGTTACATAAAGATAGATGAAGATATAGGAAAGTTTGATGCAAGGAGTGATGAAGGTATATTCCTTGGATATTCTACCAAAATTAGAGCATATAAATGTTATAACAAAAGGATGAAGAAGTTAATAAAAAGCATAAATATTAAGGTGGAAGAAAGTCTTGAGAGTCTGACCATATATAATATGTTTTTTGTTGGAAAGAAAAACAACAATGATAATCAGAGAAAAGATCAACTGATCCAAACCCAAGCTCCCAGTGTACCCGCGACTATAAGTGATGAAGATACTGGAGAAAAAGAAGAACAAAGGCCCATGATGAAATAGATGGCACCAAGGTGTATAAGATTAAATCACAATGAAGGAAATATCATTGGTGATAAGAACAAAGGAATCTAGATAAGAAGTAAGACAAAAAAAGATAAGAGTTTCCTGATATCAGAAGTTGATCAAGTTGGTGATGAATGGTCAAGGTTTGTTAAGGAAGAGATTGCAACCACAAATAACCATGTAGAAAAGATCATGATTAGAGAAAATAAACTTGAGGCATTAATTGAAAGAGAAAAAAATGGTGTCATAATTGTGAAAGGAGAATGCCCCAATTCATGTCAAGACAAGCCTAAAGCCAAAAGACAAAAGAACAAGGCAAATAAGAAGAAAAAATCTAAAGAACAGAAGGACAAAGCCAAACTAAAGGATACAGGTAAGAAGAAGAAGGAAAAGGAAAACAACAAGAAGAAGAGTTAGAAGTGCAAGGGAAGAAAGAAAAAAAATAAAAAGAAGATTGTGGGAAGACGACTTAAACCTCAAAATTTCAGCGGTAGTTGTTTTGATTGTGGAAAGTATGGACATAGAGCCTCAGAATGCATAAGCAAGAATCATTTTCCTAGAGTTAAGAGAAATGATCATGTCTCAGATAGAATCAATGGCGTGAGAAGGATAAATTATAATATCACAAGAAAAATATGTACATTTCCATGTTCTATGATGAGGAATGTTGATAGTAAGCATAGGACTATCATATGTCTCAGATGCAATATATCTACAAAGATGGTTGAACACTTCAAAGACACACAAGTAGATGAGTTTGATCTAGTGAAGATGAATAGGGATATGCAAGAAAATGATACGACCATACAAAAAGAGAATAAATAAAAGGAGAAAGAGAAGAAAGTTGGAAAGAGACATAAGCACAAAAGCAGGATCAAGAGCAAGAAAAGCAAGGACGTTGTCAACAAAGAGCCTACTCTTGTAGGCAAGTTAGGGGTCATTACCCTTCCTAATCAAAACTAACATGTGGAGGATCACATTAGTCCAGTATGCTCAAAGAGAAATCTTACAACTGGATTTATGTATGGAGACTGCTACTTAGGGGGAGTAGTAAGCATGGTAAAGGAAATTTTTTTGACTTGAAGTTGAGTATTTGTAGAGAGCTACAAGGAATTGCAGAAATTAGTGAGTTAAGTCTTTGGTGTTTGATCAGTCATTGGATGTGTTTAGTAGATCATATATGTGTGTGAAATAAGTAAAGATGAGCTTGACAAGGTAGCATAAACATATAATTAAAAGGAAGAAGACATTGATATGACAAAGCAAGTTGTACAAGACTAGATGATACACCTTTTTCATTGATGTCAAAGGGGGAGAGAAGCAGATGCAAAAAACAACCAGGATCAGAGATTAGAAGAGTTTGTACAAGAGAAGATTAGATGAGAGAAGAAAGAGTAGTTCAGATGAGAAAATAAAGAGTAGATCTGATGAGAGAAGAAAGTTAACATATACTTGTACATAAGAAAGAAGTTTTTGTCAAGAAGAGTGGTGTACATCCAAGGGGGATAAACTGATGGAGAAAAGAGTATGTAATCTGATTGAAACCAAGGAAAGAATGTTCCTAGGGGAGAAGAGATAGAGAAGATGTGATGAATTAGAGAACAGTTAGAGACATTCTATAAGATAATGATGTATTGTGGATACTGTTGGTAGTACTATTGGTTTTTTATTATATTACTATGTTTTATAGTTTTTCCCATCACATGTTGCCATCAATTCCAAAGGGGGGGATTTTTGGCAAGTTGGATGTTTTTTCATTGATGTAAACATGTCTAATATGATTCTTTTGATGTCTACTATGTTTTTTGGATGTCTAGTGTGAAGATTAGATAATTTTGATATATGTCATGAAGTTTGGTTGACAGATATGCAATTTTTCCAGTAATGCAAAATGTTTAGATGAATGACAGAAGAAGGTTACTGATGATGAGTATTTTCACAGCTCATGGGATGATTTAGAGGTTGTCTATATACTTCATTTCAATTTTGAGTTTTTGACATGATGACTTGATCAAGTTATGGTGTAACAAATGAAGACTGATTATTTTGCTGATTACCAGTGTTACAGAGTTGCAAAGTTCCAAAGATTGCTTTAGCGCACGTGATGTAGATGAGAAATTTGGTTGCACAACTAAGAATTTGTTAAGGACATAACTATGTGTCTACCATTCAAAGGGTTTGTGATTCTGATGATCCATAAAGTAGTTACAAATATTTTAGTGGAGGATGACAACGTTCTTGAAAGTTTATCATAAGATGTTGGTAGATTTGATGGGTGCATTGGATTTGTTTGTTTGAGCTTAATGATGCCTTAGGATGATCTAGGATTATGTGCCTGATGAGTTGACAATTTACGATGATCAAGGTGACCAAGTTAAATGAATCTAAGTTATGTTTTTGTGATCTTAGCCGACATGTTAAGGAAAGATTATTAAATGGTTTATAAGAGATCGGTAAAACATTTTAGGGTTATGATCATGATCTTGAGATGTTATTGATGGATCTAAGGGATGTTGGGAAAGTGCACAAAGATCTTGATGGATTATTTTAGCGTTGAGAGATGGATGGTTAGGGATTAGGTTTTTACCGACCCAGTTCTTGATAAATATGGTGAATTAGGGTTTGATTGATGTGTCATGTGTATGTGCCAATGTTTTTGAGATCTCAAAAGCTAGTGTATGCTAGTGAAGCATTTTTACAGATCTAATGAAGGTTGAATTGCTTGTCTATGGTGTGGTAGAAAGAATTACAACAAGGGATTTGACTTTACTGAAAAGGAACTAACTGAGGCATAATGAGATGCTATTATACAGTTCATGAATTATCAGATTGATGTCTGAAAAGTGTTTGTAAGTCAGTGAGCCTTCTTGATTGTAATTGTAAGTTAGTGCGACTTCCTTAGGGTGGGTGGCCAAGGAGGATTGAGTAGTTAACTCTAGGAAGTGTGCCTGAATGCAAGGGCATTTCTCATATATTAGTAAGTTATAATTCTAACAAGGTACAAGTCTTATTGTGGGTATCAACCCCACCATGGTTTTCACCCTAGTTTGGGTTTCCAGGATAAAAATCTTTGTGTTATGTGGTGTTGATGTTTTTTGATTTACGTTTTCATGATTTACATTTTGCAAATCAGTAATAACAATTTATGTGATCAAGGGTTTTATGTTTGAAGGGCTTAAGGGTTTTAAAGTTTAAGTATTTTAGTAGCAACTGATTCACCCCCCCTCTTAGTTTCTTGCTACCTATTTCCTACACTTGCCTATCTAATGAACAGTGATACATAGCCATAATGAGTAGCTTGCTTGTCTAATACATTGTCATGAAATCATTTAGAGAAAATGATAAAGATGTAGACATCCATAAATCCATGAAAGAACATGAAGTAACACGTGTTTCTATAACAAGGATACAAGGACCAAATGACAGTGATCAATCATTTAGATGCTAAAATAGTGAGATAAGTAATAATGTAAATTAGAGATTTAATGATGGATTTAAGCATTGTTACAAGGTGTGAAAGGAGAAAGAAGGATATATGTAAGAAGATACCATCATTGAAAATATAGGCCATCACTGTAATGAAAAGGAAAGGGATAGTTAATGATACCATGAAAATCATTCAAGTCTTCAACCTTCAACTGCAATGCTATCTTACCAGTTCAACTTGAAGTGCTTGCATATTATCTGGACCAGTTCCTTGCACCCTAAAGAGTACAAGTCTAGCTTCCTTGTAGGTATCATCATCAATCCCTTTCCCCATAATGTATGGCTTGTACCTAGTGCTAAGTCCACCCTAAAAGTACACAAAAATAAAAGATTATGGAAATATAAATTTGTAAACTTCAATAAATATTTAAAATTCTTAGGAAATATAAAATATGTTCATTAAGGTAAATCAATTTTTCAATTAGAATTCAAACCTAAAATTATCAAAATGACAATTCAAATTTAAGCACGTTTCAGAATGTCACGCCTTTAAGAAAAGATGAGTCAATAAATGAAAGGGTTTTTGGTTTGAAGTCTCTATGAGAAGTTATTCCTAGATAAGCCTTTGTGCAGGGATACAAGAGAATAGGGCAGTCTACATAAGAAGGTCTAATTATTGAAGTGTCAAGGTTGTTGAGAGAGAACTATTGGGTTCAATAGCTTGTGGAGGTTCCATTAAAGATCAAATAAAGGTACTTTTCTATTGATTCCTCATGTTGAGTTTTGTTAAATAATACTCCAAGTATGCCTAGAAACATGAATTATGAGAAATCTTCCTTGAGTGATTGAGAATTTGAACCTAGCCTATGCATCAGTTTGATCCATCCTTCAATGTCGAGCCACCCTCCCAAGTTTACAACCAAGTGCTTTTCACTGCTATTTGCAAGCCTCCTCCCTTGCAATACCTTCCTTCCACTTGCATCTAATACAATGAATGATTAAAATGGATTTATTGAAAAGGCCTTAGAAAATTACAAGTGAATACAATTTTCAGGTGTAAATACAAATTACACAACTTTTTCCATTGTCGTCTCTGCCTGTGTCAAAATGAGAGCTTTGGAACAAGGTATGAACATCCACCAAAGAATAATAGAATGAGGATTTCTATCAGATATAAAAATTGGAAATGCTCTGATAGACATGTATGCACAATCTAAAAGCATAGACAAGGCACATGAACTATTTAACACAGTGTCTAAAAGAGATTCCATCTCATGGATGTATGCAAAAAAATCAGAGGCCGACTATAAAGGATAGATGAATTTCATCAAATCTTGTAGTTGCAAAAACCCTGGTAGATATGTATGCAAAATGTGGAATCATAGACAAGGCACGTGAACTGGTTGACCAAATGCCTTAGATAAAGCTTTGGAACAGGGTAATGCAAAGGGGATTTTCTTTAGATATCATGGTTGGAAATGCTTTGGTAGACTTGTATACAAAATATAAAAGCATAGGAAACACATGGGAATTGTTTGAGAGAATGTCTCAAATAAATGTGCTCACATGGACTGCAACCATTGTAGGATATGCACAAAATGGATTAGTTGTAAAGGTTGTAGAAACATTAAAGCAAATGCAATTGGTAGGTGTAAAGCCTAATTCCATAACCTTTGACAACATTCTCTTCGCCTGTGCTAAAATGGGAGCTTTGGAATAGGGTATGGACATCCAACAACGCATAATGGAAGGGATTTTATTTTAGACATTATGCTTGGAAATATTGTGTTAGTCCAAGGTGACCAACTATCACATGTAATACTTCACCAAAAATACATGTGTTTGAAGAGTTCTTGCTCAAATAATAGTAAGAAAATCACTCTCAAAATTGAACAATGCAATATTTTTTAGTTAATCAGGAATTAATTAAGAAATTAGAAAATAAAAAATGCTGAAATTTTCATTAAAGTAGAGAAACAAATGCATTTTTCTAATTACACGCTAGATAAAAGGGGGAAAATGTTGTGCAACAACTACTTTTATTTTTACCTTTCTAATATCGGTATGGATGCCCTCAATAGGGATGAGGGTGAAGAGTATTATATTAAAATATTTTAATATTTTGAAAGAAAAGCATAATGGAAATATAGCTTTTCTACGACAACAATAAATGAAGATTTACTGGAATTGAATATTAGACAAAATAAATTCTGAAATAATCAATAGAAGCTAAAGGGAACCATCCTCAATTTGAAGATAGTTAACAAAAGTTTTCACTGCAAATACAAACAGAAGATTTTCAAGTGTCATTAAAAGGGCTTAAGACAATCAATAAAAGTTATAACAAAGATCAAAAATCAAAATGCAGTGATCAAAATGTTATAGAATCATTATCTTGAACTAAGAAGTCAATGAAAATAAAGTGTTAAAACTTAAAAGCAATGATAGGCTTTGTCATATGAAGAGCCATGAAGGCATAATGCAGTCAGAGTGATGCATGCAATTTTAAAGACAAAATTTCATATAGAAAACAATGATATATACAATAAAAAATCAATGATTTCAATTGTCAACACAACACTATTCATTGTTGCAATCACATGAATCCATTAAGTAAAATTCAGTGTTTAAACAATATAAAGAGCAATATATAATAGAAGATGAAAATGTGGTAAAAAGAGAAGTCATTGTCATATGTAGAAATAATGATCGATGAAGCCAAATCAAAGGTCAACGTTCTTATGCATTGATGGCAATGTAAATACTACCAGAGCAGGGTTACTATTATGAATACTTTCAAAAAACACCAAGATCATTTCAAGACCATTTTAACCCATGAGGACAGTAGGACTATGAAAATACAATCAAGAGTTGTGAAGACAAAGATGTACTAGAACAAAATGATATATTGCAGATAATACTGTCATTTGGCTGTGACTTGAATGATAACTAATAGGTTTTGTACTTTGATTTTGTAATCAAAACATGGTCTAAGACAATAGGGACTTGTTTTAATTGAGAAAGTGTTTTTTGATTCTTCATGGTCAATTTCAATGTAACAACATAAGCATGTGGGATAAGGCTATTACACATCTACTCTTATCCATCACATGTGCAGATATAACTATAATAAAATGATGTGGATCATAACTGAAGCTATTGATTCTATAATTGATACTTTAGTAATATGTTTTCTGGAAAAAACTTAGTCATTATTGCTCTGTATATTCAGCATAGATACATGGAAATTTATACAGAAGATAGCTATATATTACTTTTGGAATACATGCAAATATTGTTAGAATATACTTGCTTTAGAAGGCAAAATAATAAAGTGAGATTATATATTTAAAATATCTTTGATGGGCAATAAAATAGTGACCTGAGTAGTAAAACTTGTGGAAGAGAGTTTAACAAAGGAACAACATCTTCCAAGTTGAACAACAGTTTCAATAAGGAAAGCATGCATTTGCATGGTTTCTTCATGTTTCAAGGCAGATTTAATGTTTTAAACATCAATTTCTATTCAAGAAGGGGCATCTTTTCATCAGAGACAACATATAAATGAGTTCTTGGGTCAAAGGAAAGACAAATTTCATCTGTAATTATGTAATTGAAGAGTAGATCTTCATGCAAGAAATACGTTCAAATGCTAGACAATATTTATTGAGGATATAATAGTAGGTTTCGTGGAGTTGTGGCTTTGATAATGCAAATTCGTCATTGAAGAAAACATATTCTATGGAGAGGACAGCATGACCTATTAGTAAACAACAGTTAAGGATGGAAACAACACTTTCATTGAAAGAGAAGTAGATATTTGTAGAAAACTCATGAGAACAACATAAATTAGAGGTAAGAACAACTTATTTTTTATAAGGAACAACCCTCTTTTATGAACGAACATCAATATGCAGAGAACTAGACAATGATATTTAAGAGATCTTGCACCAAGCACCAAGTGTAAAAAACACAATATAGTGTAAGAGGTTTTCATATAAGTTTTGTTTGCTTATGAAAAATCATAATTTTATTGTTATAATCAATGGTTTGTGCTATAGGGCAGTCATTTTCATTGTCATAGGAGGGTAGATTTGCTCATCGTCAAAAGCCAGACGATTACATAAACACAAATAATTAGAAATTTAGAGCAAAAAAGGACAAAGGATAACACAAGTGTGATGAGAAGAGGAAGTATTGATTGTCATATGACTAGAAAAGACAACAATGCCATGAGAAGAAAGTAAAGATGCATGTGTTGTCATAAAGGAGTATTAATGTTTTGAAAGACAAAGATGAATTATTGTGCAATGGTATGTACTATTGTCAAGATATAGAGATGAATGACATTGTATCAAGAACACTGTTATTTATGCCATCATGGTGCTCTAAGGTAACCGTCCAATGATAAATAAAGAAAAAATAATAGTCTAGTGTATGAGATGGTAGTGGGGCAGACATGGACACTTTTTGCAGAGGTTCAAAGAAAGTAGAGGTATTGAACATAAAGGTCATATGCATGTGAAGACAATCAATGAAACCATCAAGGGCAGTCATATGAAGGAACATAGATGCCTTTCTCCCGAGGAGAGCAATGAGATAATATGATAAACACTATCATATACAATGAGAAAGAGGTAAGATAGAATAGGACAGTGACCCATCATGTCAAAAACCACAAAGTTATGATAGTCAACAAAGTTCATAGAGGTCAAGATGTTGTTAGAGGATCAAGAAGACAAAGTACCATTTTCAAGCAGTGATCAAAAGTCTATACCAATTGTCAATATAGAGTAATGACCCTATTAGATCAATGACATGTTTTAGGGGAGTTCAATGACTGTCCTAGTAGATGTATTGACTAAAATCTAAGAATATACAACTGGAGCTGCACAAAAAAAAAAGACAAAGGTTAGTAAATATGGAATTCATCAAGATAGGTTTGCCAGTTTTATAAGGATAGCATAGGTCAAAGGGGTAGATAGATAGTGGCTAGATTGATAAACAAAGACAAGGAGATTCACTGTCAATATGGAAGCATGAGATGAAATCAATGAAAAGGTTCTTAATCAAAGGATTTTCAATAGCGAAGACAGTGACAAGTCATTGTTATGAGTAAAAAAGTTATAAATATGTCCAAGAAACAATTATATAGTAAAAATAAGAGAAAAAATTCCATGAAGGATACAAACATCTCCATTGAAAGACAATGACTAATACTTGAAATCAACACCATTGGAAGGGCAGAGCATTGAGAGAATATACAGTTATTAAGAATAGTGTAACTTAACTTCAAAAAAGGTCAAAAAAAAAATGCAATCATGGAACAAGATAGGGACTGTAACAATTAACGATGATATGAACAACCTCAATAGTAGAAAAATGCATTTTCACTGTTACATATGAGTATGTGAATGAATAAAAAATAGTGATGTGTTTACAACATGAAAAGTAGTATGAAGCTAGTTAAAAGAAGAGAAATCAAGGTGACTACTAAATAGAAAATGACTCGAAAGTACATGCACATATAAAAATTCTAGGTAGAAAGAATCGTAAGCTTTGGGAATCACCTAAGAATGAATTCAATAAGATGTAAATATGAAAACATAGTACAAGAGAGGATGCATCAATGAAGCACAAGGCTGAAGAAGACCAATGTTGGACCTAGAGATGAAGGTTTGTAAAATAATAAACACTTAAATGTGTAAACAATGAACATAATAAGAGGGAATTATATTCCAAAAAAGCACAAGGTTGAAGAAAACCAATATTGGACTCAAAGAAAAAGCTTTGAAACCAACATTGTTATGCATATATAAAAAATTCTGGTTCAAAAGGATCGACAATAGCATTGTGCACTATCAGTAAAGGGTTAATATCGAGCTTGGTAATGCCCATGTAGTAATGTCTATGGTTGAGAGCATTGTTTGGAGACTCTATGAGTACTCTAAAAGACTAGAAAAACTCATATTGGTACATAAAATGAGACACTCCGATCACCAAAAAAATATAGAGATATGCATGTCTTATAAAGCTAAAGTCTTGTCAAAAGGTGGTGCAAAGAATATCAGTTCTTCAAATCTAAAGGCAGAGAGTAGGAAATGGAGTGTTTGTTCATATTGATATACTCTCATAGAAACAGAGGTTCCAGCTTAAAAGAACCAAAAACAGTGTTGTTCACTATGGTAGAAATCATATGGAGATTAACAATGCTACTATAAAGCAGAGATGAAGATGGGCACAGTGAACATTTTATTCCTTCAAAAGGTAAGGCATGTAATCCAAGAACAGTGGTGATAATGTATCTATACAGTGCTATTATCCAAGGTAAAGAAGTGATAAAGAGTGAAAACATATTATATCTACAATAGAAAAATGCAATCACATGGATTCTATTAAAGATGTTTGGTCATACCAATCTGGTCAAAATGTTAAAACAACAGAGTAAACTACACACATGTTGGAACAAGATGACCATTGTTAATACTTCAAGTGGCTGCAAAATAATATACCATGTGCTGAAAAAGTTATTAAATCACATAAGAACACATACATCACAAACCATAAGAAATTTACAAATGTTAGAGTATGAAAAGTTGATTCTTCTAATAGTAGCTACAATCAATGTATTAATGAAATGGAATGCATGTATATGTAGAGGTAAAAACCAATCTCAATTAATAAATTTTCCTTGCAATTCTAAAAACAAATAATCAATCAAACATGTGGCTATAGTAAATTGTTAATTTAAAAAACAAAGGAATGCACATGTAAAAGATGGTCAAACTTGTACTTGAGGTGTGATTCACTATTCTGGTTTTATTGCAGCTTTGATGCATGTTCTTGTTGCATGGGCATATATTCAAAGTTTAGATGCTTAAATAAATAATTATATATAAAAAGATAAACTTTAATAATCTCTCTCTTCTCTTTCTTTTTCTTGATTTGCAGTTAAAAGTTGAATGAAAGTAAAAAGAGAAAGATCCTAACAAAGGAAGAATTATATAAAATAATTCTCTAAGAAAAAAGAACAATTCCATAGTTAACAAATACAACCATATTTTATTTATCATATATAAGAATCTATTTTCATATTACATGATAATCAATGGTGTTGTACCTGTTAATCAATTGATGGAGATGATGAAGACCGAGTGATAATAGGTATACATGTTTGTAGAAATGGTTAAATAAGTTGTTATTTTGTCATTGATGTCAAGCAATTGATTTACTAATTTTTATTGAGTTACCATATCATAAGAAGGATAAGTTAAATGGGTGAAAAATATAGATTAGACAATGATGAAGTAATGTTTTTGATTATGGTAAAAACAGGTTTTGAAGGGGCCCCAAAACCCTGTACAAGCAGATTTTAGTGGGAATCTGAAACCCATCCATGAAGAAACACTACTTAAAAGTATACTTTTAAAACCTGTAGCCCACAAACAACAATCTTCCAACAACTAAAAAAGAAGAGACATTAAAAACCCTAGTTGCCTAAGAAATAGGCTAAAGCCTTACATCATCAAATTTACTAGAGTGTAAAAACTCCCCAGACAGAAGACCAGGGTTTTGACATGGAACCCAGAACCAACAACCTCAAAGAGAAACATTTCCTCAAGACTTGCCTTTAACCATAACCAAAAACTCGCAACAATAAGGGTGGGCCCTTGAAAACTTTCAACATCCACCTGCCTGCACCTACTAGCCACAAGCAACAAACAAATTTGAAAATAAAAAATGAAAGGAAACCAAAAGACTCCCTCTTCATTGTCTTTAGAAGAAAATATGATGCCCTCCAGCCCAAGAGGAAAACCTCTAGCTCTAAACAAGCACCTCATCACAACACACTTCAACTACACAGCTAAAGGGAAAACCCCCTACCTTTTCCATCTAGCCATCATGTGGCAGCAAGAAGGAGTAGACCACTCTCCACCCCCAATAACCTCCTCCTAGCAGTCGCAGACCACCTCAATAGGCTGAGCCTTCACCTCAATAGAATCTTCCATCTCAATAGGAAGAAAGGAAGAAGAAAACTGAGATAAAGAAAGACTCCACCTCCAAGAGGCCACACGATAAGCACCCACCTCTATAGGGATATACTCCGCCTCAGTAGGAGTATAGCATAAAGGAAAAAGGCTGTAGAGGGGGCCATCCCTGCAATAAAAATCATCTAAAAATAGGGGATGAATAACCTCATTTAAAGTCGACCAAATTCCACAAGAAGAGAAAACACCTTCCAAAATGGGGTCCCGCCATTCTGCATCCACAACATAAGCAGATCGCATTCGAATGATGAAGTAATGTTGATATAGTTGTTTGCTACTATATATTTGATGTTATCAAGTCGGTACACTTGATTGATTAAGTCAGAGATTGCAAAGAGTTAAGTTGTGACTGAAAAGAGTTACTCTACCAAGCTAGACAGAGTCAGTCATTATAGAGTTGTGTTAGTCAGTTTCAGTTACCGAGCATCGAGAATGAGTTAGGCACTGAGTAGTGAATGAAGTTAGTTACCAAGTTGCTAAGCAAGTTACCAAGTATAGGATATTGATTGAAAATGATGATAAGATCAAATTTAATATGAAGATATAATGATCTGGATGTTGTTAATAATTAAAGAAAGTTTGTTCAAAGATTTACAAGCGAGAAAATTCAATGAGAAGATCTAAGGTGAAGATTAGGCGGTTAAACTTGATTATTAAAGTTCCAATAAAAAGTTTAAGTTATGAGGTAAAAGTTAAATGGTTGACCAAGTTTGTGAAGAGATGATCAAATGACTGAGCACAAATGATGGAAAACCTAAGCAAGGAGATTAAGAGGCAAAAGTTTGTCTATATAAAGGATGAGAAATAAACAAAGATTATGATGCTAGCGAGTTGAATTAAGAAGCAGAAGAAGCCGAAGAAAAAAAGTTACCCAGTAGAATAGAGAAGTAGAAAGAGTAGAATCTACAGTCTAAAGCAGAGACAAATGGAGTATGTGATGCCAGTATTCATGTGAGCATAAAGGATTTGACACAAGAAAAATGTATTTTCTATATTTACAGATTAAAGTTTTACTGTTTCTTATTATCATTTGTAATAGAGAAAATATCTTAACCGAGTGGATTTAACAATCCTATTTGTAAATCCTAGACGTAGGTGACATTTCAAAAGAGTGTTTAAAGTCCTCTAGCAAGGCCACTCCTAATAGGGTGAAGATCTTAACAGATCTTAGGTAAATCCCTTAACAGGGTCACATCTAGAAAATGTGTTTGTAATCTTCAACATGATAAGTTCTTATTCGAGTGTACTTCAAAAAGGTACATTTTTATTGTGGGTCACAATTCTCACAATTTTTTTTCCCATATTGGGTTTCCTCGTTAAATCTGGTGTTAACTGAGTTTGGATTATGGATTTGCATATTTTATGTATGGTTGTTTACATTATTAAGTTGGTGAGCCGGTTATTATTGTATTCAGTTCTACCAAGTGAATCAGTGAGCTAAGTTTTAATTATTTAAGTTTGATTTTATTTGATTCACCCCCCCTCTTAGTGGACCAACGATTGGTATCAAAGCTTTGGTTCTCTGAAGTGTTAAGTTTAAAAGGACTTGAGTCAAGATCTAAAGATGTATAAGAGGGAAGCACCAAAGTTGAATAGGGAACATTTATCTATATGGAAAAGGAGAATGAGATTGCATGTGTCTGGTATAGGAGAATATGGACTTCATTTTCTTGATAACGAATATGTTGCACCTACAACTGCACCTTTGACAATTACTGACCAAAGACAGAAGCAAGAACACACACAAGTCATGATTGAGATATCTTCTACACTTACCGACCAGGAATATGATGAACTTGATGGATGTAATACTTCAAAACAAATGCAGGATAAGCTTATTTTGACCTATGGTGGAGATCAACACGTTCAAAAGGCAAAAATAAAAAGTCTAAGAGGTAGATTTGATTCAACTAGAATGACAGAAGGATAAAACATAATACAACACAACACTAGACTTAAGGATATTTTCAATTCTATCAGAGGAGCTGGTGGAGCCATAACAGAGGAAGATGTAACAAACAAAATGCTGAGAACCCTAGTACCGAGTTATGCTATTCAAGTATCTTCTATACAAGAGTTTAGATTCATTCCTCAAATAAATATTTCACTTGATGCTACTATTGGTAAGCTGGTTGCATTTGAGATTAATGATTTTGATAATAGTCTGCTTGCTACATCTAAGATTGAGTATGAATTTGAGTTGTCTTTGAATACTGGAAGGTCTAAGGACTCTAGACCTAGTGATGGATATTTGAGTATTGCTAGTGAGAGATTTTACAGCTGTCAGAGTGGTTTGGAAGAGTTATATTCCACAAATGAAGAGAACGAGAGAGAGTTTGAAGCTTTGTTGGCTAGAAGGATACAAAGAGGCAAAGGAAAATACCGAGGTAAGTTACCCTTGAAATGTTTTAACTATAACAAGATTGGTCATTTTGCATCTAACTGTCCTGAGAAAGATAATGAGGAGAAGAAAGATAACATAGATAAGGACAAAAGAGAAAATGGATTTAGGAGATTCAGAGACTACAAAAACAAAGGTAATAAATCTTTTCATATTAATAATGAAGACCTAAGTGATGATGATTTAGATGACAGTGATGAAAAATAAGTTGTGTATGTTGCTATTAAAGATAATTCTAATGAAGAAAACAAAGAAGAACCAAAAGCCCTAATATTACAAGTAAGTAAGAATAAAACATAGATTATAGATAGTGGTTGTTCACATCACATGATTGGTGACACACTTAAGTTTATTTCCTTGTAAAAACATGATGGAGGATTTGTTAGATTTGATAATGATGCTCCATACCCTGTGAAAGTAAAAGGTTCTATAATTCTACTGAATAAAACAAGATGTGATGATATTTATTGGGTTGAAGGATTAAAGTATAATCTGTTGAGTGTTCCACAGTTAAATACCATGGGTCACTGACTAGAATTTCAACATGGAAAGGTGAAAGTTTTTGATAAGAAAGAGAGTTCGATTGCTACTGGAGAACAATCTAAAGGTAATTTATTTTATCTTGATACTTCTATGAAGAGTTTTCTGTTTGCTAATGTTGAAGATGTTTGGCTATGACACAAAAGGCTTTGTCATGTTAATTTTGACAACTTGATCAAAGTGAGTAAAAATAATAGAGTCAGAGGATTACCGAGATTAGAGAAACTTGAAAATGCTATGTGCATAGAATGCCAAATGGGTAAAATGACTAAATCTAGTTTTTCAAGAAAGACTTATGTTACACAAGAAATTTTGGATTTAGTGCATGTTGAGTTATGTGGACCCATGAGAACTCAAAGTTACTATGAAGATAGATATATATATATTTTTTTGTGGATGATTATTCTAGAATGGTGTATGTAATATTTTTAATAGAAAAATATGATGCATTTCAAATGTTTAAGTGGTATAAGGCTAGAGTTGAGAAAGAAACATGAAGAAAACTGAAATGTCTGAGACCTAATAGAGGAGGTGAGTTTAAATCTGATGAGTTTACACAGTTTTGTAATGAAAATAGAATTTTGAGACATATGTTAGCACCGAGGACACCACAACAGAATGGTATTGCTGAGAGAAGAAACTTATCTATTATTGATTGTGCTTGGACACTGATGATTGAGAAAGGCATTTCACAAAAAATATGGAGAGAAGTAGTTAGCATTGCTATTTACACATTGAACTGAGTACAAATAAAGAAAGGTACCAATAGAGCACCTTATGAAATCTGGTATGAACAGAAACCTACTGTGAGTTATTTCAAAGTCTTTGGAAGTAGATGTTATACATTGAAAGATTATAGAGAAGGAAAGTTTGATTCTAAAGGGGATGAAGGAATATTCTTAGGATATTCTACATGGAGTAAATCCTATAAGTGTTTGAATAAAGTTACTAACAAAATGGTGGAAAGTGCAAGTGTTAGAATTGACGAGTTTGTAGAAAAGAATGTTAAAGAGAGAAAAAAGGAACCTGAAGACTATGTTAAGTATTTATATGTACAACCTGATGTTCCTGACACCTTACCGAGAGAACCTACCAAGGAGGAAGCTAAATAGATTGCTCTACAACCGAATGATGAGGATGAAGCACCGAGACCTACTGAGCCTATTTTAGCAAAGTATGTGAGGATACAACACTCCTCGTGAAAGATTATTGGAAATAAAGATGCTGGAGTGATGACAAGAAGCAAGGTAAGAGACAATACATGTTTGATATCTGCATTTGAGCCAAAGAAAGTTAAAGAAGCACTAGATAATGAAGATTGGATGAAAGCAATGAAAGAAGAGTTTGATCAGATAGAAAATAATAGTACATGGACTTTAGTACCTAGGACAAAGGATTAAAAAATTATTGGTACTAAATGGATTTTCAGAAATAAGCTGAATGAGAATGGAGAATTTATCAGAAACAAAGCAAGATTGGTTTGCAAATATTATGCACAAGAAGAAGGTATTGATTATGGAGATACTTTTGCACATGTTGCTAGATTGGAAGGATTTAGAATACTTCTAGCTTATGCAGCTTCCAAAGGATTCAAAGTTTATCAAATGGATGTCAAGTCTGCATTTCTGAATGAGAAGAAGAAGTTTACATTGAGTAGCCTGAAGGATTCATTGAGAGCACAAATAAGAACAAGGTATGTAAATTACACAAAGCTCTTTATAGTTTGAAGCAAGCACCCCGAGCATGGTATGAGAGATTGAACTCTTATCTAATCAAAATAGGCTTTCAAAGAATAAGTGATAGCAGTAATTTTTACTTGAAGTGTGATAGTGACAACAAATTTTTGAGTGCTGAAATTTTTGTTGATGATATTATTTTTGGAGTCAATAACACCTTATGTAAGGCATTTGTTGATGAAATGAGAAAAGAGTTTGAAATGTCAATGATTGGAGAGATTAATTTATTTCTAGGTCTACAGATACAACAAGTTGTAGAAGGGATCTATATTACAAAAGCTAAGTATATCAAAGAGATCCCCAAAACTTTGGGTATGGAAGATTCCAAGCCTGTTGGAACAATGATGGTCACAGGATGTAAATTATCTAAAGAAGATGAGACACAAGAGGTGGATAATACTCTTTACTGATCCATGATTGGTAAACTATAGTATGTTGTTCACAATAGACCTTATATAGCACACGCTATTGGGATTGTTACAAGATTTTCTTCTAATCCTAAGGAAACACATATGTTTGCAGTTAAGAGAATCTTTAGATATATGAAAAGAACTGAAGATTTTGGTTTATTGTACAAGAAATGAGGTACTTTTGATATGAAGGTCTATACTAATGCAGATTGGGTTGGAAATATTGATGACAGGAAAACTAATAGCAGAGGAGCACTATTTTTAGGTGAAATATTGGTCACATGGCTAAGCAAGAAGTAGAGTTGCATTTCACAATCTACTGTCTAGGCAGAATATGTTGTTGCTTCCATGAATTGTGTGAACATTGTTTGGATCAAACAACTACTTGAAGGTATGCAAGAGATTATCTCAAATCCAATAAGTATTTTTTGTGACAACACAATTGCTATCAACATATCAAAGAACCTGGCTATGCATTCAAATACCAAGCACATTTCCATAAAGTGTCACTACTTGAGAGAACAAGTTCAAGAGAAAAATGTGGTATTGGAATATGTAAATTCAAAGGAACAACTGGCCAATATCTTTACAAAGCCACTATTGAATGATGATTTTGAGTATCTTAGAAGTAAATTAGGGGTTCTTCCCCTATCCAATATTCACTAAGAAGCATGAGGCATGTTGCATCAATTCTATAATTTATTATAATATCTATTCTTGAATTGATGTTAGTATGACACACTTTAGATGATTCCTGAAGTTGTGTGGAAATTTTTGTATGCAATGAATATTTGTACATGTAAGGTATAATCCACTGCTAAAACAAGTTTTCAGGAGTATGAATTTTTGGCATTGTTGTCAAAGAGGGAGAGAACAAATTGATGACATTTATCCATAAGGGAGATATTTTTGAACGAGGAAGAGAATGAATTAATGACATTTACTCATGAAGGAGAATTAGAATGTATGCTACAATATCAGAAGATTTATCCAAGAGGGAGAATAGTTTGAAGATTAGAAACACAAATATCAACTCAGAGGGAGTAATGACAGAGATTGACAGTATTGAGAATTGCCATCATCAATTACTATAGTAATACTATAGTGTTTCCATTAATGCCAAAGAGGGAGATTGTTAATCAACTGATGGAGATGACGAAGACCGAGTGATAATAGGTATACATGTTTGTAGAAATGGTTAGATCAGTTGTTATTTTTTCATTTATGTCAAGCAATTGACTTACTAATATTTATTGAGTTACCATATCATAATAAGGAGAAGTTAAATGGGTGACAAATACAAATCAGCCAATGATGAAATAATGTCAATATAGTTGTTTGCTACTATATATTTGATGTTATCAAGTCAGTACACTTGATTGATTAAGTCAGAGATTGCAAAGAGTTAAGTTATGACTGAAAAGAGTTACTCTACCAAGCTAGACAGAGTCAGTCGATATAGAGTTGTGTTAGTTGGTTTTAGTTACTGAGCACCGAGAATGAGTTAGGCACCGAGCAGTTAACGAAGTTAGTTACCGAGTTGCTAAGCATGTTACTAAGTACATGATATTGATTGAAAATGATGATAAGATCAAATTTAATATGAAGTTATGATGATCTGGATGTTGTTAAGAATTAAAGGAAGTTTGTTAGAAGATCTACAAGTGATAAAATTCAATGAGAAATCTAAGGCAAAGATTAAGCAGTTAAACCTGATTATGAAAGTTCCAATATAAATTTCAAGTTACAAGGTAGAAGTTAAACGGTTTACCGAGTTAAGATTTGTGAAGAAGATGATCGAACGATTGAGCACAAATGATGGAAAACCTAAGAAAGGAGATTAAGAGGTAAAAGTTTTTCTAGATAAAGGATGACAAATAAATAAAGATTATGATGTTGGCAAGTTGAATCAAGATGCAGAAGAAGCTGAAGAACAAAAGTTACCGAGCATAACAGAAAAGTAGAAAGAGCAGAATCTACAATCTAAAGCATAGACAAATGGAGTATGTGATGCCAGTATTCATGTGAGCATAAAGGATCTGAACTCTTAACCAAGTGGATTTAACATTCCTATTTGTAAATCCTACACGTAGGTGACATTCCAAAAGAGTGTTTAAAGTCCTCTAGCAAGGACACTCCTAATAGGGTGAAGATCTTAATAGATTTGAGGTCAATCCCTTAATAGGGTCACATCTAGAAAATGTGTTTGTAATCTTTAACAAGATAAGTTCTTTATTGAGCGTACTTTAGAAAGGTACATTTTTATTGTGGGTCACATTCCCACAGAGGTTTTTCCCATATTGGGTCTCCTCATTAAATCCGGTGTTAACTGAGTTTGAATGATTGATTTACATATTTTATGTATGGTTGTTTAAGTTATTAAGTTATTTGGTGAGTTGGATATTACTATATTCAGTTCTACCGAGTTAATCAGTGAGCGAATTTTTAAGTATTTAAGTTTAATTTTGTCTAATTCACCCCCCCCTCAGTGGACCAACAATACCTAATACATATGAACTGGAAATGATTAAGGTTCAAACAAACTATCATTATTAGGATAAAAAGATCAGGTGTAAAGAAATTATGCCACAAGAGCCTCATAAAGTTGGTAGAGGCCAGCCAATTCCAGAACCCAAGGATTATGCCTGATTGTAGGAAAAATGACCATACTGTTGCAACCAATAAATCTCCAAGAGTATTATCTCTCGATACCTGACATTAGGGTTTTCCCTACCTTTTTTCACTAGTCAATTGTCACTCGTATTTCTAGTCTTTAATTATTAGGTAACCTCTACTTGACACTCTTTCAATCAACACACAATTGAGTAGGGTAAAGTCGGTACACATATGGGATAGTTACATTTTTTTGGTTTACGAGGCTAGGGTAATTCCTCAGATAATTAGATGCAATTCTTGGATACAAGAATTTATTGGCCTATGGAAAACTATGCACAATAATAATATTAAAACATCTGAAAAAGCGTAAACAAGCACCTGAACTCTAAGTCAAAAGATAAGAACCACAATCTCTTGTTAAAAATAAAATAAATTGACTTACTTGTCCTATTGGTTTTGTCTTCATGAATTCTATATATGGAACATTTTGCAAATGATTTCTCAAAATATTGACATAGTATACTATTTATTTAGTGTCATCTAATACTTCCTATTACACAAGTCAACATCCTTACGATTTGATTATTCTAGGATCTATTCTACATAGATCTCAATTTTAAGATTGACAATATGTAGTGTTTGTTTCATTTAAACTGGTAAAGATGTTGAAACCTTGGCTTCTCACAGATTTCAGTATACCATCAAATATAAAACTCGAGTACGAGGTATTGATCTCTGACTTAAAATTTATTGATTATGAATAATTTATGATTTTAAGTGATACAACTATATCAACAAATACAAAACTAGGGCAGGTAGTAATGACATCAAAATTAGAGTTCTAGTATGGGATTCTAACAATTTTGTATATACCATAAAACATAAATCTTAGACTTGTCCTTACATGTTGGATCTTTTATATATTAATCACAATTACAATTAAGAACAAATTGAAAATCAACTAAATAAAAAGTGGCATCAATATCAAACATAAGATTTACTCATTAGATAATAAAAAGAGTGGTTTATAAATTTGAATACATAGTGGAATATAAAACATTAAAACTACAACTAAAATTGAGGACGTATGTTGATTTACATGGTAAAGAGGAGTAAGAAGAAGAAACATGGACTGGAGGAGGTGGCTTGCAGTTGGGAGGGCCAAAACTTTGACCAATATTGATATAATAAGAATTAGGGGCCTGGGCATATGGAGACACCCCATAGGGTTGTTTATACATTGGCCCCAACATATCATATGGTTCTCCTCCTCCTCCTCCCCCCATTTGACCTCTGTTTGATCTGCCTTTTTTGTAATCAAACTCCATTCCAACATAGTGGGTTGTGATATTGATCAATTGGATCTATTTCTTATCAAATAAAAATGATTTCTAATTCATGAGAGCTCTACTGATCAAGAAGAAAATGCAAGTTGAGATATTCAGTCTAATTCAATCAATTATCCTCCTTCAGGATTACATTTGTAATGAATTGCATTTCTATGGCAGCTTCGTTGCAGGAAGATTGAAAGAAGGCTTTTGTTAGTTTGATTTCAACCTCACGATTTCTTGGTACTGAAGGCGAGTTCTTAAATTATAGGATTGGTATTTTACATGGTTTTTGGACCTTTCTTTTCTTTCTCCTTGAAGGATTGTGTGACAAAAATAGTCATGACTATCATGAACACAGTGATAACATTAAGCATCAAACTGTTTTCAAGAACAATCATGACTGTCATGATTGTCTTATAACAATGAGCATCAAAATATTTTCAAGAAAGATGTCACATCCCAGATAAGGATGATACATGGAATAGCTGGAAGCTAGTAGAACTTTGTTAAAAAAAAAAAGCAACCAACCATCCACAGTCAATACCAAATCTGCAAATCTTCTTGCAAATCCACCGACCAAATTTGGAGGATTTGATTTTGCAGCCCCTTTTGTTGACTTTTCAGGAGTCGGTGGAAGAATTCCTTGGCCCTCTATAAAGAGAGGCAGCTATAATCGATGGAAGAGGGGGTGGGGACAGAGATGGCGGAAGAAAAAAAAGACAGTGCGCAAGGAGAGGGAGGTATTAGAAATAAGAAAAGATAGTTAGAATAAAAAGATAGCAACAAGGAGAGGAGTACGCAGGGGGAAAAACACAGCACTTAAAAAAAAAAAAAAGAAAATGCATTATGAGAGGAGAAAACACAGTTTGAAAATAGAGAAGAGAGGAAGGGTAGAGAAGGGAGAGAAAGCCGCATACAGGGGAGTGGGAGAGAAATCAGAGGAGGAAGAGAAGTGCAGCCCAGGAAGAGGAGATAGGAAGCATGTGAGTAGAAGAATAGGGAGTCTTTCTGCTGAGCGACTCAGAGAGGAGGAAGTAACAAAAAAAAAAGAAACAACCAGAAATAGACTCAGGTTCCAAATTCTTAAATTCTTATGTGAAACATGTTTCTTTCTGTGTTAGATAAAGAATTATTCTTACAAATTTTTAAAGTCTCAGTTAATAAACAAATCTTTAGTTTTTGCTATGTAAACGTAAAAGATATGTTGTTAGTTTCCACTGAGCCATAGAAATTCTTAATATTTGATTTCCAAATCGTAAATGATAAGTCAGATTCATGTTGGTTTTGTTGGTAGTTTTTTTTATTCGGGGCACATAGTAGAAATTGAAGACTTGAAAACCAATATAGGCTACGACTTCTTAGCTGTATCTATTTTTCACTTTGACATAGAATAAGTTGCAGGCCGAATCTAAAAATGTGGGCTGACTTTTAGCTTGTCAGCACTCCAAAATCACTAGAAAACATAGTCACAATGGCTTCCGATCTAGGAAAATGGTGTGGACAGCCTTTGAATGTTGAGAATCATCATTTACAACTTGGAAATAGTCCAAATGCTGCCAAATGTTTGCTCGAAACATGTTTTTACATCACTGGTTATGATTTATTAAATTTCGTCTGCAAAGCAAAGAACAATTAAACGCTCACATTCGAACCTTCTAAATTCTAGAATGGAACATCTCTGTTTAATTATATACATATATAATTATTTTTCTTAAGATGTTAGACAAAGGACTTTGTTAGAAAACAAATACTTCCAATTTCTTTTATATAAATATTTGATATGCATAAAGGAAAGGTTATAAAACAAAAACATTGTTCATTGACAGTCCTTCGGAAAGAACGGATTAAGCTTGTTGTGACTCAAGTAGTTTAAAATGGTCAGTATTGAATTATCAATACGTTGTATCATCATGTAAAAGTATAGAGCAAGTTCACAAATTCAAAAAGATTTTATTGTTTCTTTAATTCTTTAAAACTCTTAGTAATTTATATAATGGAAAGGGTGTTGAATATGGAAAATCAGGAAAGAGTAAATTTTGTTTATTTGCCTACCAGTAGAAGTCTGGTCATTTACACCTTTTCCAAAGCTATGGAAACACATGTTTTCTTAAATGTGTTGGTTATTTATGTTCCATCTTCCTGTAACCTGTGATTAGTTCTACTTAGACATATGTGGAAAGTAGTTAGTTTCACAGACACACCAGATTCCTTCCAATCCATCAGTGCTGAGAGATAGACTTCTTGGGTAGGGTCGGTGCGCTCTTCATTCAGGATGAGGCCCGGGGGAGCTAACCACTCCGTGGTTGGGTGGAATAAACCCTTGAACCACGCTCCCGTCTTGAGATTTGCAGATGGACAGGTGTCCGATGGCTTAGGAGATCGGAGCATGTAGATGGACAGTTGTCCGATGACATCTTGGATATTGTTTAAATTGACCTTTTGGTATTGAACATGTTGTATATATGAATAATCCTATTTATGATGTAAGGGTGCACGATGAGTTAGTCGGTATCCTGATATTGAACATTGTAATTTTACTGATTTTGGAAATGTTAAAGTTTTGATAGAATGGTCAATTACTTTTGTGTATATTACCTTTTGTATTATGTCAAATAATTGAAATAGAAATTTAGAGATTATGTGTATTTTATTTCTATATCCTGAGTTTTTATGTTGACCTGTCCATAGCGATTGACCGTCTATGACTATTGAATCGACATTCGGTAATATTTGTCTTTTTGTGCTTATGTGGAATTTGTGGATTTTTTGGTCCTTACATGTGGTATCAAAGCTGTGTTTAAACACTAGGACCTTGGTCTACTGTTGCTAAGTTGCATACTTATACCTGGTGCAAGAGTTAATCTGACACCATGGATACTGGGAATAGTAAACGGGCTAGTTCTAGCAATGATCTGAATGGTGAATCCAATCAGAGGATAGATCAGATCTTGCCTCTCTTGCAGCAGTAGGGTGATCATATGGATCATCTGGAGTAATATTTGAGAGGTAGGAAAAATGATGAGGAGTGAAGAAAGAGAGAAGAAGACCTAAGGATAGAAGCTCAATGGAAACAAGAGGAAGATTTGAGGCTGGAAGCTCAGCGTAAATAGGAGAAAGACCTGAGATTGGAAGCTCAGAGGAAAGAAGAGGAGGATAAGAGGAATGAAGAACTATTGAAATGAGATGCTGATTCTAGGGCTACAATAGTACCCAATAACCGGGAAAGAATAGCAGAGGAATCAAGCCGGGACCTCAAGAAGGTTGTGCCTCCTACCTTTAATGGTAAGACCATTGGTGATGAGGCGGAAGCATGGATTGTATCCATGGAAAAGTACTTTCACATTCACAATCTTTCTAGCAAATCTAGAGCGATGTGGGGTGCTTTTCAGTTGATTGGTGAAGCTGGTACTTGGTGGAATAATGAGATGGCTGAAAAGAGGATGCAACCTAGTGAGATCACTTGGGAAGATTTTCTTGTACTCTTCCATAAGAGATGGTTGCCACAATTATACTATGATCAGAAAGTAGCCGACTTCTAGAACTTGATACAAGGAGTATTGTCTGTTACTCAGTATCATGAGAGGTTTTGTCACTTTGTTAAGTATGTACCTCAGTACAAATAGGATGAGCGGTTTAGAACCCGCAAATTTATTCTTGGACTACGTCCAGAGATAGGATCTGAGGTTGACATGCATGAGCCTGAAACTATGGACTTTTCCTTTAGGAAGGCATTGAGACAAGAACAAAAATTGCAACAGGTGTCTGCTGTAAGGGGTAATCAAAGGACTAATTCCTCTCAGGGATTTAAGAGGAAATTTCAGGATAATCGACCCAAGGATTCTGGATGCCAACAGGTCTAGAATATGAGAGGTAAAGGTCGAGGGAATGCAGACAGGAACACCAACAAAAATAATGGTTCTCAGTATCAGAGAAAAGGTGTCAACCGGAATGGGAATAATAGAAATGACAATTGGAGGAATAGGCCTGAGGGTAGAAAAGGACCACTAGATGGTTGCTTCACTTATGGAGGTGACCATTATGCCAGTACATGTCCTCAACGTATGGTTCATAGAGATGGGAAGGGTCCCCAGGCTCAACATCTGATTCATGCAGCTGTTGACCATAGGCAAGCCGACTTTCAGGCTACTCTGATCCAGCAGACTGGTAAGCTTTTTGGCCAAACTGTTTCCATTTTGATTGATACTAGAGCTACAAAATGTTTCATAGATCCTAGAGTTGTTTCTCGTTTATCAGTTAGACCTGGATTTTTGTCTGAACCATGGATGGTAGAATATGAAAATAGGGCAGAGCGTAGGGTTGAGCAATGTTTGGCTTGCAGTGAGATAGAACTTCCAAATTTTTAGACACAAGTAAATCTTTATGTAGCCCCATTGGGTTCCTATGATGTCATTTTGGGCATCAATTGGTTGACTAAACATAAGGCGTTAGTAAACTGTAAGGACAAGTCAGTTGAATGTCTTAATGATTTAGGAGAACCTGCAGTACTTTTTGGTGAGAAAAGACCATTTGAGCTTAGACAAATTTCTGCCATGCAATTGAAGAAGGTAAAGAGGAAGGCGTGCATGATGTATGCAACATATGTCAAAGATCTTGACACTCCTCCTAGTTTAGAGGATCATCTTACCTTGCAAGAGTTCCAGGATGTATTTCCAGAGGACTTACCGGAGTTACCTCCGAAGAGGGAATTTTACTTCTCTATTGATGTAATTCCTGGAACCGAGCCTCAATCCAAGGCTCCTTATCGTATGACCACCACTAAAATGTATGAGTTGAAGACTCAGTTGATGGAACTCTTGGATAAAGGGTTCATTCGCCCTAGTGTGTCACCATGGGGAGCCCCAGTTATATTTGTAAAGAAGAAAGATGGTACGTTGCGCTTATGCATAGATTATAGAATGCTTAACAAGGTGACTATCAAGAACATGTATCCACTTCCTCAAATAGATAAACTATTCGATCAGATGAAGGGAGCAACTATGTTCTCTAAGATTGATTTGCGATCTGGATATCATCAACTACGAATCAAAGAAGAAGATATATCTAAAAATGCTTTTAGGACAAGGTATGGACATTATGAGTTTGTCATCTTACCTTTTGGGTTGACCAATGCGCCAGCAGCATTTATGAACTTGATGAGCAGTGTGTTCAGAGATTGTTTAGATAAGTTTGTAGAGATATTCATTGATGACATTTTGATCTACTCAAAGAACATGGAAGAGCATGAGGAGCATTTGTGAATAGTCTTACAACAACTTAGAGATAAGAATCTTTATGGGAAGATATCTAAGTGTTCTTTCTATCAGAAGGAGATTCATTATTTAGGTCACATCATATCTGGAAATGGAATTGCAGTTGACCCTGCAAAGATTAAAGCCATTCTTGAGTGGCCAGCTCCACAGAATGTGAGTGAAGTTAGAAGCTTCATGGGACTTGTAGGTTATTACAAGAAGTTTGTGGAGGGATTCTCCAAGATTGCAACACCTGTTACATCCCTTCAGAGGAAAGGGAAAAGATACGAGTGGACGAATGTATGTGAGGGAGCCTTCCAGTTGTTGAAACAGAAACTCACATCCGCTCCTATTTTTATTATACCTGACCCAAATGGGAAATTCATAGTGATCACAGATGCTTCAGGGGAAGGTCTTGGAGGTGTACTTATGCAGGATGGAAGAGTAGTGGCTTATGAGTCACGAAAGTTAAAGCAGTATGAGGTTAACTATGCACCTCATGACTTAGAATTGGCGGCAATTATGCATGCATTAGTTATGTGGAGACATTACCTTTTGGGTAAGCCATTCAAGTTAAAAATAGATCACATGGGACTTAGGTATATCTTCAAACAACCTAATCTCAATGCAAGATAGAGACGTTGGTTGGAGTTTCTAAGTGAGTATGACTTTCGCATTGAGTACATTAAGGGCAAGGAGAATAGAGTGGCAGATGCTCTTAGTAGAAGAAGACACATCACAACTATCTCTACTTATAGAACATGGTTGAGGGATCATGTGTTGTAGAATCTTCCAGGAGATTATCATTATGAGATGGTCAAATTAGCCTTGCACATTGATCCATCGAATCACCATTTTGATGGATACACTTTTGAGGATGACGGTATTCTCAGATACCAGAATAGGATGTACATTCCTGACCGAGAAGGGTTGAGGAAGGTAGTACTTGAGGAGATGCATTGCACTCCATTTGTAGGACATCCAGGGGTAAAAAAGATGATTGCCGATTTGAGGCCACTGCACTTTTGGCCAGGGCTTAAGCATGATGTGATAGCTTATGTAGCCCAGTGTTTAGAATGTCAGCAAGTTAAGGCTGAGCATGTCCACCCAACATGACTTTTATACCCACATGATATTCCAGAATACAAATGACAAGTCATTAGTATGGATTTTATCCAAGGTTTACCCATGACATGATGCAGGCATGATGCTATCTTGGTAGTAGTTGAAAAACTAACCAAGGTAGCTCATTTCATTCCAGGGAGTTTGAAAGATGGATCCTTGGCTTTGGCCAAGACGTTTATTCAAGAGATTTTTAGACCGCATGGTGTACCAGAGACCATTATATCTGATAGAGATACATGGATGACATCAAGGTTTTGGACAACCTTGAATGCTTCCTTGGGTACACGGCTGAATTTTAGCACAACCTATCATCCTCAGACGGATGGGAAAACATAGAGAGTAAATCAAGTTGTTGAGGATTTACTTCGGATGTATTGCATGGATCAACAATACAAGTGGGAAGAGTATATTCCATTGGTAGAGTTTGCCTATAACAACTCTTACCATGCTTCATTGGGAATGGCACAATTTGAGACACTATATGGGAAGAAGTTCCGCACTCCTATTAGTTGGGATAGAATGGAAGATAGGATCATTATTGGTCCTGAATTGTTGAGAGAGATGGAAGATCAGATGACTCTAATTCATGCTCAATTGAAAGAAGCAATGGATCGTTAGAAGAGTTATGCGGATAGGAACCACACTTTCAGGTAGTTCCAGGAAGGGTATAAAGTATTCTTGCATGTGAGACCACATAAGAGCTCTATTTCTTTTTGCAAGTCATCAAAGCTTGCACCGAGATATGTGGGTCCATTTGATGTTTTGGAGGTTATCAATCCTGTTGCTTACAGACTTTATTTACCACCCGCTCTAGCCTGAATCCGTAATGTGTTTCATGTTTCCTTGTTGAAACCCTATAATTCAAATGCATCTCATATCCTTGATTGGCGTGCATTACAGGTGCAAGATCCAGGGGTGGTGCTAGTGGAGCCTACCTGCCTCATTGATCAGCATACCATTAGGGTGAGTAACAGAGATGTGTTGTAGTACAAGGTCCAATGGAAACAATTCTCTGTTGACAATGCTACTTGGGAAGATGTGGAAGACATGCATAGATCCTTTCCACAACTTTTTGATTAAGCTTATACATGTTCTTATTTTGAGTTACTCATGTTACAGGCTTAGACATTGCTACTATTATGAGTTTCATTAGACATCAGGCTGTCATAGCTCTGATTTCATAGACTCTTTGTGTTTTGGACTCATATCAACAGTTTGGACTTGATGACTTGGTCAGATACTTATGACCAAAGTCCTTATGCTTTATGATTATGTTCGACATGTTAGACATTATTATGGATATTATGGAAGTAAATATGTTATCACGTGAATTACATTTCCTTGATGTTAATTGGGATATAGAATGTCACAAAATGGTAATATGGCTTAATGTGAATATTATGATGTTTTATGGATGATTAATTGAACGTTATTTAAATATGGTTTTGGATTTGTGGACTAACCTACTGATGATCAATCTAGTGGTTTGATGGATTTGACAGGATTGAAGGCGGGGGTGTGTTTCAGAAAGAGAATTTTATCTTTTTGGTAATGGTTGATCAAAAAAATCTGGGGTTTCACACACTACGTAGTATTTGATTTTTATACTTGCTTTAGATAAATGAATTTTTGTTTCTGACTCTATCTCAAATGGTAAATGCATGGTGTGTGTGGAGATTTAAAAATTGATTTGAATATGAAAGTAAATTTCTAAACTTGTTGATTTTATGATTGCAATTTTGATCGATTCATCATGGACAATGAACTTCTTAAGAGGGGAAGGATGTCACATCCCAGATAAGGATGATACGTGGACTAGCTAGAAGCTAGTAGAACTTTGTTTAAAAAAAAAGCGGCCAACCGTCCACAGTAAATACCAAATCTGCAAATCTTCTTGCAAATCCACCGACCAAATTTGGAGGATTTGTTTTTGCAGCCCCTTTTGTTGACTTTTCAGGAGTCAGTGGAAGAACTCCTTGGACCTCTATAAAGAGAGGCATCTATAATCGATGGAAGAGGGGGTGGGGATAGAGATGGCAGAAGAAAAAAAATATAGTGCGCAAGGAGAGGGAGGTATTGGAAATAAGAAAAGACACTTAGAATAAAAAGACAGCAACAAGGAGAGGAGTACGCAGGGGGAAAAACACATCAGTTAAAAAAATAAAAATAAAATGCATTATGAGAGGAGAAAACACAGTTTGAAAACAAAGAAGAGAGGAAGGGTAGAGAAGGGAGAGTAAGCCGCATACAGGGGAGTGGGAGAGAAATCAGAGGAGGAAGAGAAGTGTAGCCTAGGAAGAGGAGATAGGCAGTGCGTGAGCAGAAGAATAGGGAGTCTTTCTGCTGGGCGACACAGAGAGGAGGAAGTAACAAAAAAAAA
>MU226400.1:2065593-2083227 GCA_018584345.1 Thuja plicata | reverse complement strand
ATGTGTATTTTATTTCTATATCCTGAGTTTTTATGTTGACCAGTCCATAGCGATTGACCGTCTATGACTATTGAATCGACATTCGAGAATATTTGTCTTTTTGTGCTTATGTGGCATTTGTGGATTTTTTGGTCCTTACAAAAAATCATGACTATCATGAGCACAATGATAATGAAAAGGAAGACAATGACTTCAGTGAAATCAAGAATAGTATCATTTCCATCATAAAAGGTAGTGAGTTAATATTCAAAGTAGTCATGGTGCATGCTAAGAGCAGTTGGCAATGCATGAAAGATCAAGCAATCACACAAGAGTAAACTGTACTTGATATAAACCTTAAAGTGTCTACATAATGTTGCTTACTATCATAGTAAAATATATTAAGGAAAAGTCATTGTCTCTACCCAAAGAATGAATCCTTTTTTAGGACTGTAAATACCTTTTCTCTAATAATGAATTAACTATATTACATAATGTTGCTTACTATCATAGTAAAATATATTAAGGAAAAGTCATTGTCTCTACTCAAACAATGAATCCTTTTTTAGGACTCTAAATACCTTTTCTCTAATAATGAATGAACTATATTATAGAAAGTGAAAATTCTTGTAGACTAAAACATCACTTGGATATTGTGAAGATCTCATCGAGATTGTGAAAAAAAATCCTTGATAGTGAATAGGTCTATGTAAAGATAGCAAGAATACTTCTATATAATAACTAATACACCCTATGAAAGATAGTAAATAAGTCTATCATATACATTGAATATGAAGTGCTTGAAATAAAAGAGTGAAATTCTCATCTTTTTTAGAAAAAAAATAAAGAACAGATGCTCTTAAGTAAGCCATACAAAAAATGTAGTTGTTCATAGAAGTGGATTCCACACATAAAAAACTAATACATTAACTTTAACACACCAATTATATAACAAAAATATAAAAAATCTATAATAATAGACCAACTCTTTACTATCACACCATTTTAAAGGTTATAACTTATTGGGTCATCTGTGAGAAGATGTGCACTGTGAAAAAAACCATCACACCCTCTAATAATAATCACTAGACTATGATAACAAAGAATCACCCTTCACAAGTTGTAGCCTCTTTTGGACCTTTTCTCTAAATTCTTTCTATATTCACAGGTGGACCTTTCATGAGATCAAGAGTCTCAACCTTAAACTTAGAGCCAATTCGACGAAGTTTGAGGAATCCAAGCAAAAAGGAAAAAATATAGATGGTACACAGGGTGATTCCCTATGGATGGAAGAGGAAAAGTGTTGGAAATAATAGGTACCAAGAGGGTGGTGAATCGGGACTTTAAAACTTTTAGACTTCTACAAATACCTTTGATTAATAACAAAAGAAACTTCCAAACTATGTTGCATAAAACTCTAAGTGTCAAGTAAAAGTATGGTGAATGAAATAAAAACACATTCACACTCATAACACTTTCTTTTTATCATGTAAACCCTTGGTCAGAGGTGAAAACCACAGTGGGGATGACACCCACAATCTTCTCACTGCAGTAGAAAAGAGTGCTCTATTAGTAGCTTACAACTATAACAACACAATATAATTTTTCTATAGAAATATCTATCCTCTTATAGCCTTTCACATTTGATTGAAAACCTAATTAGGGTTTATGTTTCCTTCCAAAATTGGTTTGTCAATTACAATCAACTCATAGAAACTTGAAATCCTTACTGCATCATCCATAAAAGACTTTAAGTTGTTTTCTCCAATATGAAATAGTTCTCTAATATTATTGGTTTAAATGTGCCTTGAATTCATGATCAGATCTATACACAACTACCAATAAATTGACTTATTCAACTCTTGAAACAATGTACTATTTTTTTCATTATGTCCAGACTCACTGAATCTTGCAGTGTCATAACCGCTTTAGTCGATTATTCAAAACAATTTCTTAACCTTTAAATTTTACCTATCCATTGAACTAACCGATTCGTAGTATCTTCACTAATTTCCTTTACCGGTGTGACCTAAGTGGCACGGTCACAAATCTTAGTCCACCTGTTAGCTCTGAACTTTCTATTGTATCATTGGTATACTTGACTTCTTCAACCAATTTGACCTTCACCTATTCTTCTATTCACCTATCTGTTTGTTCACATGTTCTACTTAACTTGTAGTTACCGATTGGTTAAACTATCTACCTATTGGTATAACTTCATGTATTCACACAAAAATTACTTACCTATGTACTAGATTTCCATCAATGACAACCATACTCTTTATGTGATCGTCATCAATATATGTTCATCATCTGATATCATCATTCTCCCCCTTCGGCATTGATAGAAAAAAAATGATCATGTCTACTTAGATACTCTGTAACTCTTATATGCTATAAATTACCCCTTTTGATCTACTTATATATTCCCCCTTTCTTAACAATAATGCCATAAACTATGATAAAAAATGCATATACAAAGGTGTTCACACTTTATAATTTGTCAAAGATAATATTGAAATGTACCTTTTTAGTGCCAAGCGACTGCTCCCATGACTCTTTCAGTGTTGTTAGGGAAATTTGATATCTATGTAAGCCTGAAGCCACATCCTCCATACTGTCAATTGTACTCAAATCTGTAGTACCTATCAATACTTTAACTTTGTTTAGATATGCTTGTCTAATATCCATGTATGGAGTCAAGAATCCTTGTAGTTCTAGCAATGTCATTCTTATTTTTTCCTCCTCTTCCTTGAGTTCCATCTCTTTGTGTGTCAATTCTTTCAATTTTGCAGTATGATCCATTGTTGAACTTCTCAATGGGTCCAATTGATTGACAAACATAGTTAATTCTGTTTCTATCTCTTCCTTCTTTGTAAAAATTTCTACAGTGAAGTTGGTCAGAAGAAAGATCTTATTGAAGATTTTTCCAACTTTAAGTAGTGATTGCTTGAGTTCTTTGACTAGTTCAAAAAATGAAACTTTCTCAAGTGAAATCTTCTACAGTAGTTTCTCCATCATCTTATTCTCCAATCTCTTCTCTTCTCTCTTGATCATTTCTTCTTCCATGTAAATGATCTAGACTGGTAATTTCATCAAATAAGATTTTGAGGTGATCAATTATGGATGCATATTCATCAATATCAAGATCATATACTAGATCAAAAAGTATAGCAATAGTTCTCCTTAGGAATTTTATTTTGTACTTCTTTTGTTTCATCATGTTCTTCTCAACCTTCTTTGCTAGTTTCTTTGAAAATAATAACTGATCCTTGGGTTTCAACTTGTCAAAATATTTCTTCAGAATCTCAAATTATGGATCATCTTTTTCTTCTTCATCTTCATCTTCTTCATCATCTTCCATTTTATTCCTCTTGTTCTTCTCACCGATATCCTTTGTGTTAGTTTGTGAATCACCAGGGGTGTTATCATTTGGTGTTTCAGTCTCATCTTTAGTACTCTTCTCACCTGTACCAATGTTTCTTTTTTCTTTCTCATGCTCTTTATCTTGATGTGATTCACCTTGTTATGTATCTTGTGGTTGATCAGTGGTCTCAGTGACATGTTCTATTTCTATACTCTTTTCTGACTCATCAACCTTGTTTTCTTCAACATCAACTATGTCATCATTAATATCAATAGGATTTCCATCAAGTGAAGACTGAAGTGGAATATCTTCAGCTTCATTTTCAAACATAGGAGAGTTGGTATTATCAGTAATATCCTCAATTACAACATCATCATCTGAATCTTTGGTTAGGTCTATGTGTGTAACCATACTTGGAATGCTACCTAACACATCTCCTATTAACTCATTCAAAGTGGAAGTATCATATAACTAATATGTACCTATCATATTTGTTACCTATGGTGGTTTAATGTTGAATATCCTTTTCCATATCACCACTACCTCATCTTCAACTTCATGTTCCTTTCTAGCTATAATCTTTGCAGTTCTATGTCCAATAGTGAATCTGTCTTTGTATTTGTCAAGTGCTTCATCTATTCCCTTTAATGTCAAATGTGTCATAGTATAGAGAAGTGTCCTTTCTCTTACCTCCTTTTTAGTTTCAAGTGTTGACTCCCATATGATATTGACCACTTCATAAAGTTCATAAGCTATGTGAATTTTGGTTTGACTTGGTGTTCTGATGTATTTATGAAAAGGAAATACAATATCATATTGTCCTCACCAGTTAACTTTGAGAATTTAAAGTTACTGATATTGCCTATCATACCATGTTCTTTGATTGCATTAGCAACTTTAGTTGCATTCTGAAGAACATTGAACTTTGTATTTCCATACTTTCCCATGTCATTGATTTCCTTCTCAGAATTAGCTCTCTCACCGGCTACTTCAATTTTCTTCTTTTTCTTGCAAGGAGAGGCTTTTTACTATCCTCTAGTATTTCTCTTTACACATTTCCTACTCTTTACAGGTTGATATGCCTTAGGTGGCATAGGGTTAGAAGTTTTACCTTCATCACTCTTCTCCATACCAGACTCATCTACTGATGATAGTTTTGGAATCCTATTCCAAGTTCCTACTGACTTCCCTTTCCTTTTGGCATAAGCATAAGAAATTCTATTTTTTTTTCTCACTTTTGTAATTGCTACCTTCACCTGTAGTAAAATTTTCTTCCAATTGAATAATGATTTTCCGTTCTTTCTTTTCAATTCTTGTCTTTTTGAGTTGCAAAGTAATCCTTTCATATGCCTCCTCAAAAGTACCATATCTTTTAGCTTCTTTTTTAATCAGTAGCTTTAATAAAGCTTCAGTGTTCATGGTTAATAGATATTCATCAGTCTCATATCCCATCTCAGGTATCCATGAAATTATAGGATCAACCACTTGCATCTTACAAGTGTCAATATCAACTAGGAAAGAAATTGTTTCTCTGTACTTCTCCATAATGTATGGAGGTATCATATACCTCTTGTGCATTCTATCTTGAAAGTCTTTGAAGTATCCCCACATTACATTATTTAGGCTATCACCTAATTCACTTATGTATTCATTTATCTGATATAGGGCTGGTCTATATGTCTTCCAAGTTACCGTTTCTTTGCTAGGAAAAAGGTTTTGTACATAGAAAAACATAAATACCAAAAGTGCTCCAAACTTTAGTCATTGCTTCTTTTCTGTTTGAATCCTCTTTAATTTTTCTAGAAGTTGTGGCCTCACCATCTCATCTAGGTCATATCTCGTGCCTTCCTTCACTATGTGGTAAGCGGTATGAATAGCTCCATAGGGCACACTATTCAACTGACTAGATTGATAAACCTTATAGCCGATAACCATTGCTACAAAATGAACTTATTGATCTTTGATGTCACCTATAGTAATTTCTCTATGACCTTTCTTTGAATTTTTGAGTTGTGCAACCATCTTTGTGGATATTTACCTTAGGGTGCAGGGTTCCCTGTCTTCTAAGAAACCAATTATCAAATGATAAATTCTTTGGTAATTTTGATTGGTTCCTCTAGCCAAATGAATTGGTCATGAAAATAACTCAAGATATATCTTATCCATTCTTCCTTGAAAATGTCTAGTAAATCCAAAATATGTGTCAAACCCTTCATTTGAAGATGTTTGAACTCATCTTTAAGTTCACTGTTGCTACACATTGCTAAATACTCCTTCTGAATTTTCTCATTACCCAATTCAACAATATTGCAGTGAATGAAAGATATTACATTCTCAATCAATAGAACTCGAGGTGGAATTAGGGATAGGGCACCAGTTTTTTCAACTTCTATTGCCTTTAATGGGTGTAGCTTATGTTCAGGTTCCACCTCCTTAGTTATCTCATTCAATGTAGGTGCAACAACCGTTGATTCCATACTAAATCAATAGATTTATTCTTTGTATATGATCACACCAAATTCCTTCGCAAATGATCACTGCTCTGCTTAATATATCAGTTAGGGCTTTCAAATTTATAGTTCAAATCTCTGTAATTGATTAGCTCAGATAGTTCTCACAATTAATTTCAATATGAAATCACACTTTGCTCTTGTAAAATCTCTTTAAAATGCCAGGTGAATAATGAATAGGTTTACTTTTAATTTATTTTCCCAAAAAGTTAACCAATGACTAGATAAAGAATTAAATGCAGTTTACAAATATCACTCCACCGATTACAACTTCCACCGGTTAATGCCAAAAGTAGCATTAACATATAAATTTTGCAAATGATAAAACTAATGATACATAACAACTTATCTCTATGTAATTCATTAAATATTACATCATTTCATCTCATTATTCAAATAGATATTATCTCTCATCATTATAAGGGATCGATTAGATATAATATTGAAATTCAGTCCCTAGGCATAACTTACTTTCTTAGTTTGAGGATGAATCCCCTGAGCCAGAGGATGTAGGGTTACTTTTTGATGCATTGTCATCTTCTTTACTTTCTTCTTTATTCACCCAAGCCTTTTTCATCTCATTCCTCACTTCTTCAACATTAACTATCTTTTTTCCTTTCTCATCTTCATTGCTTGGTGAGAGATTTCTGTATCTAAAATATATTTCAAGATGTACAATCTTATGACAATAAAAATATGCCATAATTGTTGTGCTCTAGGGTCCAACATTACCTCTAGGAATTCTCAATCGATGGTTCATAGAAACATGTCCATAATTTCCACAAATAATACATGAAACATTCAAGTTATCTCCCTTCTTAGAACACTCACTGGTTTGTTAGGTGTTGTTGATTTGAAATGTTTCACCTTGTGTCCAAACTTGTTGCATGAATATTAGTATCCATTCAAACTTCTTTCAGATGATCGATCTATTACTAGTTCTTGATCTGCACTCATAAGCTTGATGACCATACTTATTGCAATTGTAACAATATTCATTAAAATAAGTAATTATTGGAACATTCACTAGTTGGATTCTACATACATTAGCAGTGTGTCTAGGATCTACACAATTGTAGCAAGTATGTTTAGTAGTTTTCTTACCCTGTGGACTTGTGTATACATTAGGAATATTAGATTCTTGTTTAGCACCAGACTTAGATGCTTCTCCTTTTTCAAATTTGTTGTCACTGGTAAATCCTAGGCTAGAAGTATCTCTAGGTCAAATTTGATTCTTCAGTTGTTCATTGATCTTTTGCATGATTTATTCATATTTCTTAAATTTTTCATTTGTCTCTCTCTCAATCTTCAAGTCTTCCTTCAGTTATTCATTCTCCTTTCTTAGTGATTCATTTTTAGCACAGAGTTGTAAGTTCTCATGATTACCGGTGTCACTCAGTTGTTCATTTAGTGCATGGTTCTCATGTGAACCTTTGAAGTATAATATATTTTTCTCCGATCGGTTCTTTAACATTCTTTTTTAAAGTTTCAGTAGTTCTTTTTTCATCTTTAGCAACTCTCATGCTTTCAAGTACTTCACACATCCTTATAGCTTGAATTTTTGGTTCCCTTTTCATCATAGTTTCTTGTTCAATTAAGGTTTTGTTCTTTTCCATCAGATCTATTATAGCTACCTCAACTTCTTTAGAGGTAACACTTGCTTTAGATAATTCATCAATGCTATCTAGACTGTCTCTTAATTGTTTAGACAATTCTTTCCTTTTTCCAGTGAACCCTTGAGCTTGTTCTTTAGTTCTTCAATCATCTCATTAGCCACAACCAACTACGTTTCATACCTATAGCTTTGCATCTCCACAGATCTACTCCCCAAGTTGTTAAAATTTTCCTCTAGAGAGTCTGAGATCTAATACCAATTGTTGGAAATAATAGGTACTAAGAGGGGGGGTGAATTAGGGTTAATAAAACATTTAGACTTCTACAAATACCTTTGAAGAATAACAAAATAAACTTCCAAACTATGTAGCATAAAAATGTAAATGTAAAGTAAAAGTATAGTGAATGAAATAACAACACATTCACACTCATAAAACTTATATTTTTATCGTGGAAACCCTTGGTTAGAGGAAAAAACCACGGTGAGGATGCCACCCAAAATCTTATCACTACAGTAGAAAAGAGTGCTCTGTTAGGAGCTTACAATATGTCACTTTATAGGTGACTCACCCTATTAGGAGTGACTGATACCTTGTTATAATGATCTAAAGTCCTATTATAGACTACCTTGTTAAAGGATTTAATCCCACTATTATAGTGTTCACCCTATTAAGGGATTTACAAGAAAAAGTCTTATTAGAGACTACTCAGTTAAGGGATTTTAGATTTCTAAAACTATTAGGAATACAAAAATAGGATTGACCTATGAAATGCACTTCAGAATGCTAATCAGATCCTTTGATGCTCTATTCTTCCTTTTAACTCTATTCTGAATCTTCTCTCCAATCATTGTTCAAGATCTAACACTTCAACTGTTCTTCACCAATATCATTACAACGATAACAATACCATATATTTTTCAATAAAAATAACTATCCTCTTATAGCCTTTACCTTTGATTGAAAAACTAATTAAGGTTTCGGTTTCCTTCCAAAATTGATTTTTCAATTACAACCAAGACATAGAAACTTGAAATCCTTACCGCATCATCCATAACAAACTTCAAGTTGTTTTCTCTAATGTGAAATAGTTCTCCAATATTATTGGTCCAAATGTGCCTTGAATTCATGATCATATCTATACACAACTACCAAGAAATTGACTTATTCAACTCTTGAAACAATGTACTACATTTTGTATTCTGTCCATATTCACTAAATCTTGCACTATTTAACTTTTACTTGTTCACTTAACTAACCAGTTGGTATTATCTTCATTAATGTCCTTTACCAGTGTGACCTAAGTGATGTAGTCACAAATCTTAGTTCACTTGTTGAATCTGAACCTTCCAGTGTACTGATAGTATAGTTGAATTCTTCAACCGATTTGAACTTCACACGTTCTCCTATTCACCTGTCTATTTGTTCACCCGTTCTACTTAACTTGTAGTTACTGATTGGTTAAATTGTCTAATTGTTGGTATAAATTCATGTACTCACACAAAAATTACTTACCTATGTATTAGATTTCTAGCAATGACAACCATACTCTTTATGTGATCATCATTAATGTTTGTTCATCATTATGATATCATAAAAAAGAAATTGGTGCTGGACTCTGTGAGGCTGAGGGAAATGCTAGGAGAATGCAAGAGAATAAGTTAGTGGTGCTGACGACTAGAGTACATAAGATGGAGGTGACCCTGATAAAGATCATGGAGCACAACCTCAAGATGATGAAGACTTCAGTTGAAAACATGATGGAATTTTTTACAAAGCTGGAGAAAATATACATGGAGAAGAAAACCATCAACGTGGAAAATGAGAAGGAAGTGATGACTCAAGATGTGTCTAGTCCTGGTAAGAAGATGAGAGCTAACAAGAGGAAGATGATTGCTTCCCTACCTCTAGACATTGTGGACTTAAATAAGGTTGCTCTCAGGATGACTGAGATGATAGAAGAGGTGGACGAAACCTTGACAAATCTAGTCTATCTTTCTGTGTTCTTTGATTTTTGTGTTAGCTTTTGTTTTTCTTTTTTTGTTGAGCTTGCTAGCTTTGTGTTGGATCTCTTTCTATCTAGATGTCAGACTACTATCTTGGCTAGAATATTTTTTTTGTCTTCTTTTAATGTTCTATCTTTCTAGTAGTTCATTGTAAAGGGTTTCAGGGTCCCTTCAAAACCTACTTTTATTCTAATAAAAAACATTTTATTCAAGAGTTGTTGTTTTTACCATCGAGGAGATTTGAACTCAAGACTTGTGCCTACATGAGTATGCCTATGTTTTTCTTTGAAATTAGGCCGTGTTTTAAGATTAATAGGAGCTAATACTATGATGTTGAAATGCAGATGCAATGTCCTATCTATACCCATTTATGACCCTGGATTCCAAGAAAGCAATTGCCAGAAAATATTACTACATAATCATAGTAGGAGGTACAACTGCATGTCCTCTAGCTACAACTTTGTCACAAAATTACAATGTTCTGATACTAAAAAAAGGAGGACCTCCTTACAAAAATCTTGAGATTGAGAACAAATAATTATTTGGGCATCCATTGCAGGAAACACATAAGTACACTTCCATAGCCCAGGGATTTAGGATAGAAGATGGAGTGTAGGTGGACAAAGCTATAGTTCTAGGCGAAAAAACTGCTTTGAATGCAAGGTTTTATAGTAGGGCATACATTTAAAACATGGGATGTGATGAGAAAATTATGAATGACCATATTACACCTCTTAGAAAAGAAACCAAAAGTAATCAATAAGGACAACCCCCATGAGAGATAACTGGTACAATTTTTATGGAGGAAAAACAAAAAACAAACCCTTGATAAGCACTGGGATCTTGATGGAACTCTAAAGAGGCTATTTTCTCTCAGCCCATTGTGCAAAAAATCAATGACTAAAAATACAATGATTCAATATTTGACCTAGACCCTAAAAATTTCCCAATCAAATCCTAAAAATTTCCCAATTAGAGCATTTTTCAGATTGGATGAAGATTTTTCCACAAGAAAATGAAGGAGCTCAAGGAACCAATCACTACCCTTTTCAACTAGAATCAAAAGTATAATAGGATTACCTTGGAAGTTTTGAGCCTTGGGTGATTCTTTGAAAAAATCATCCACAACTCTCAACAACATAGGTAAATGAATACGTGAAGAAGAGATTTTCTTCACCAAATTTGGTAGCATAACATCTTTTTAAGTTTGAATGAAATAGGCAGTTTGACATTGCGGTATTCAACGAAACCACAACAACAAAACCAAGTTTTACCCTTCATATTATGCAATAGAAATTAAAGGATAATTTCAAAGAAATTTATAAATTCACTGAATTCCTTTTCATACACGATAATAAAAAAATATTTTTTGATCTAGAAAATTATTTTCCTTTTCCTGTCTTGAACAACACCGACAAAATTAACAAAAAAATGTCAATTATTCATTTCCCTATATTATTCTATCATTTTTTGCCTATTGAAATATCATGTTTTTTTCTTCATTTTTAATTTAAGATAATAAAAATATTTTAAATCTAAGATAATTAAAATAATATGCTAAGCGTTTAGGACAAAATATTAATTTTGGCTAAAAAAATGTTTTAAACTATCCTTTTATATAAACATTATAGAATATTTGATTAGTCTTGATATAAGTGATAAAACTTTATCATGAGAAACCTGATCAAATGTTGCAACAACATCGAACCCTCAAAATGGGACATTGAAATGTATTAAAATTAGTCATGCATTGTAAGGGATGGCATTAAAGTTTTGAGGAACAATGATTAGATCTTGAAGGAACAGGGGCTCTTGCTTGTGAATCAAAAATTAAACCTTGAATGTCAATTATGCTTCACCTCAGTGAGCATCACCTAAATGCAATAAGCATTAAGTGTAACCATTCATTCTCATGAGAGATGGTTTCATGTGAACCACTACTTATGAAACACTATGAACCATGACTCACGAAAATTGTAACCTCCCAATAAAAACCATTACTCATGAAACATTGTAACCCACAACTCATAAAATATTGTAACTCTTGGGAATGCCCAATGCTTCACCTAGATGCAATGATGAATGTAATGAAAAATATAATCACTACACATGTTTAATAAAACCCTAGCTTTGATTTGCTGGATGATGTTTACTTATGTATGTTTTCCAATATAGTCATCTTATTTGTGTCTATATAGTGAAGGTTTAATTTATTTCATATAGATTTCACATTGGTATAGTATATTTATTGATCATGCTTATTGTTTCACATTTCATTTCTTAAAAGATCGCATTTGTAAACATGGGTTTATTTGATAGTCTTAATATGTTTGTTTCATATTTTATGTTGTAATACTCTAGTTTAAAATTCCTTAGAAATCACATGCTTCCTCTTGTGTTATCTGATAAAGTGTGAGGGTTTCATTTGGAGGTAAAAGGAAAGAATTTGAATTTTATCTTGTAGAGGGAAAATAGGGAAAACTAGTACATATTTAATTAAAACAAAGGATCAAATGTGGCATGCTTGCTTATCAATTTATTCTCTCAAATAGACTAGATATTTTGTTTGTTCATCACTAGATATTGGATAATAGAAACCCTTAGTTTCATAGATAGTTAGTGGACAAAAGCCACTAGATTGGTCATGTTAATATAATATTGTATAGAGGAGTAGTCATTTATTTAGTCATTAAACCAATTATTTATTTGTGATTTGGTCATATGACCAAATTAGTCATTTATACTTGTGGATTGCAAAAAATTAGTAGAATTTAGTCATTTTTAGTCACGTGACTAAATGATTTAGTCATGTGACTAAACATTTTAGTCACGTAGTCACATATTTGCCAAATTCTACTAGTGCTGGATTCTTCTATTAGCATATGCCACTGTAAAGAAAGTACAAAACTAGAGCCAATATTCTATTGTATTTGTCCTTTTCTATCTATTTTTTATTCTCATTTATATATCAAACTAAACATCATGTCCTTTCATAACTAAACATTTTAAACTTTAAAAAGCATTAAAATATTGTTTAATAGTTTGAAACAAAACACATAACATAAACATGTTTGTTATCATGACTTAAAGAGTAGTAGTCTATGGCCAAATAGGCCTGGAAAAGTTCTACTTTAATTGGGCATGTTCCTCATTCTTGGCTTGATCCTCTAGAGCATCCAAATATTTCACACCTCGTTGGAAAATATCATAGTCACTCAACCATTTGAAACTCTAGATGGCTACTATGTGTATGTGGTAAATTTGGCCTTGTTAACTCACCATACACTTCAACATAGTCCTTCTTCACCAGATACACACAAGAATGAATATGAGGTTATTCATCTTGCCTGTCTGCATGATTCGACCTGTTGCCTTCAACCTAGACGGGGTTTTCGAAATAGCTCTCAGAACGAGAGTCTCACAACCATAGACCAATGTAGGAATGAAGGATTTTTCTTCATGAATGCAATGCAATGCAAGATTATTCTAAGAATTGAAAGATGTAAGATTAATCTAAGACATGATTTCAATGCAATTATTCTAGAAACTGAAATTATTCTATTGCAAATGAGATTATTCTATATGAGATTATCAATTAAGAATGTGGCAATAATTCAGTGTTCTTTTAATGCATGAAAGTAAGTGGGGAAATCAGGGGTTTTAAATGAGGAATGGGAGTTCATTTATAGACTCAGAGATGATCAGAATAGAAACTTTCCTCTTTGAAATAAAATAGATAGAAAAGCCAGTTCAGAATAGAAAGCTTTATTTAAAAGAATACAATAAATTATTTTCCCTTTTGCTTTAACTATTTTCTTTCTTTGATTTAATTCTGTTTTATTTGATTTTAATTGTTTTCTTTCTCTTTAAAGCACAATTAATTCAAAGATTCTATTTCTAAACAGAAGAAAGATTTTTGAGAGAATATCCAATTAATTAAATAAATATGACCTCACAAATAGGTTTTTCTCAATTATCTGAATATTTAAATTCAATTATTGAAATGAGGATATTTATTTAATAATTAAATATTATTTAATTCCTTTTTCATGTGTCTTAGCTAAAGAGGGTGAATTTAATTTAATTAAAGTGCTAGGACTTTATAATTAAATTAATTCGATCATAAGGTCTGTTTAGTTAATTTTAGGAATTAAATATAATGTATGATTAATGCAAATTTAGGATTTTCTACATTTGACACTTAGGTCGAGTAGAGTTAGTCAAGACTCATAATTGCCTAGTACAATAGGACTTAGATGATCTAGAAGAGTGATAAATGCAACAAAATTGGTTAGGGTTGCAAGATGCCAATTTTGGGGTGTTACATTTTTCCCCTCTTTGAATTGATGTGCGAGCAGCGCATTGATTCAAAGAATAGTTTGATGCCTGAAGCACAGAAGAATAGATTTGAAAATTGATGATGCACAGATTTCAGAGCCATCTCCAAAACAGAGCTTGACTCTCCGAAGTCTAGGTTAGGTTGCCAAGACGTCGGTCAAGTAGAGTTTTCGAGGGTCATCTTTAGAATGAAGCTTGATCCTTAGGGATCCGGGTTAGAATGCCCTGATACCTAATAGATTTTATATCTTTCGCAAGACTGTCCCAGAATGAGGCTTAACCTTCAGGAGTCAGGGTTAGATTGTCCTGATACCTGTCCAACAAGATAATCAATAAAGACTTTAGGAATATCTCCAGAATGAAGCTTAGTATCTCAATATCTAGGTTAGATTTCCCAAACACTGGTTAGATTGATATCTTTCACAAGGCTGTCCTCAGAACGAGGCTCAACCTTCAGGAGTCAGGGTTAGATTGCCATGATACCTGTCTCAAAAGATAGTAAATAGAGGTTTAGAATCATCTCTAGAACGGAGCTTGATTATCAGGATTCAGGGTTAGATTGCCCCGATACCTGTCCCAAAATAGTTTTTTGAGAACCATCTCCAGAACGGAGCTTGATCCTTAAGAATCTGAGTTAGATTGCTCAAATACTTAATAGATGACAAGATGTAAGGAAAAAAGATGCCCTTATTGATTAAAAGTTGTGGAACACCCAATTTTGACTGTGAGGTACAAAAAACTAAACATGCCCCAAGTGATGAGATGCCCCTAGCAATGAGGACTTTTGAAAATCAGATCAGATTGATTGGAATAGATTTAAATGATGTAATCATCCTACCCCCTCGGGAGCAAAATGGAAAGATGACACGTCATATGACGATGGAGAGAAAAAAATCACAGATAGATGTTGAATCAAAGATCAAGAGGAACTCAGAACAGATTATGGAAGAATTTGGAAGATTCAAAATCAATTTTGAGTGAATTCAAGGTCTAGTTGACCAAGTTTGACTAGGGTCAACTAGAGTTGACTTTTGAGGAAAAAAGTCAAAGATTTGAGAAAATGATGATAAGGTATGATTTTGACAAGAAAGCAACGTTAGAAAGTCGACTGCACAAGCATGCGATCGCGTCGGTCCCAAAAATTTTGAAAATGCAATTTTGAGATATATAGAAGTGTCAGATTTTGATTTCGATTACGAAAATAGATTTAGAGTGGTCAAATTAGGTAATGGTGAAGTTTTTGCGCAAAACATAGCACTTTGAAAAATTAGGTCAAAACCTATATAAGGATGAAAAGGTCATTTTCAAATCATTTGAACCTTTTGAATTTTGTAAATGGAGCTCTGAGTGAAAATGGTGGTCCCCTATAGCACGCATCGATTTGAGTGATCTAGGAGGCATAGCCATCCCGCAGCGTACGAACCTCTAGTAAGTAGTTGATAAACCTCTCTGCAATTCAAATTTCATCAATTTCGGTCAATTTTTTATTGTTTTTCCTATTTTTAGGAAATGGTCCGCGGGTTTTCGTGTGAAGTAGTTTCTTCGCACGACTTGTAGGAAAATTTTGTGTGATAAAATGCCTTTTTGCGCTATTCAGTGGGAAAGATCACGCAGGAGAGTACCCATGTTCACGCGAAAAACCCTTCCATTGGGTGTTTTTTCGTGCAACAAGTCAGAAAAGTTCGTGCGAAGGTCAAGTATCACGCGACCCGAAGAACTTCTTCACGTGAAAGAGTACTTTGTCGCACGGAAATCTACTTCTTCGCATGGGAAAAAGTGAACAATTAGAACATGAAAGCAGTCTGCATTGTGTCCAATAGCTCTTGCATCAATGTTATCACTATCTGTAGGATGTCTTTAATGCTTTATTAGCTCATTATGCTTTGATTATCTCAGATTACTGATCGTGCACTGTTGTTTGCATGTCTCATAGGTTGAATTTCCAGACATTGCTTTCTGATCACACCACCCAGCGATTAGCAGATTAGTATCATAGCTAGATGATGTAGAGATAGTGCATCTGGGTACACTGGGCCTGACCTCTCTTTGTGATGTACCTGAGATTTGGGTAAATCATGGTTTACTAGGAGCACTGGTTGAGCGTTTCCACTCGGAAATGAACATGTTCCATCTACCATAGGGTGAGATGACTATGGCCCTAGAGGACATCTATCAGATACTAAGAATCCCATTCCATGGTGCGAGGGTAGAGTACGAGACATAGCCCAGGTTAGGGACACTAGCCTTGAGAGAGATTTTACAGGATGAGCTGTTCATGGGGAGGGCTATCCCGTGGGAGGATCTGATCAACGAGTATGGTCTGACACACAGGTTTCCAATGGTGTTAGCATGCTTCCTGGGTTGTTACCTGATGCCTGATCATGGACAACATGTTCTAGAGTGTGGCTAGGGCAGGATGCTTCAGCAGATGTTAGCACGGCCCTGACATTATGGATGGGGTCAGTGCATGCTGGCTCACATGTATCATGAGATGCATGAGATCACCTACTGGGAGGCGAAGAGTATGGCAGTTGGGGTGTTTATATTACAGGTATGGGCCTGGGAGCATCTTCTCATGACCAGGCCGATATGTGAGGATATGAGGTAGCCTCTAGAGCCTTATATATGCAATTACAGAGGAATGATTACCCAACCAGTGCTAGGTAAGATAGATCAGTGTCGAGCCCAGCTCGATGACTTAGCAGTGGTAGTCTGGAGGCCATGGAGACTCATAGAAGCCTAGGATGATGTAGCAGAGTAGCTTAGCCATATGTTTTGCTCATGTGTGATGATTGGTTGTGTGATCACAGTTATAGAGAGATTCCTGCAGAAGCGGGTATGGCAGTAGTTTGGTCACCCATAGGATATATCGCAGGAGTATACGGCGTATGCTTCATTCACAGATGTGATTCAGAGGGGCTGGCTGACGAAGCTAGACCAGGGTCACACTATGATTGACATACGAGCCTTGGCCCCGGTACAGTGGGACTATCTAAGGGATGTGGAGGATGGCGGCATGACTGTCGAGTATAGGGAGCATTTTGTTACCCATCCATTCCCTAGGTTTACAGGTCTGGTTGGTATGGTAGGTCGAGGGCACATAGTACAACCATAGGTGGTACAGCCATAGGTAGTATAGCCATAGGTGGTACAATAGTAGGTGCACATGCCTCCACCATAGAAGAGTACACAGCCAGGGCTACAAAAGGGTCCCCGACCTCGGACAGTATAGGTAGACATCCCTGATTGATAGATGGGGATGGATGTTGGGGCCAGTGGCAGTGGTAGTATGAGACAGTCCTGATGACAGACTATAGAGCAGACAACTAAGGAGTAGTAGGTACCCCCATAGGATGAGGTGCAACAGGATGATCTTATGCAGAGGACTGGCCTATGCAGGATCCAGCACAGGATCCAACAAAGGATCCACAGTGACGGTCTCAAGAGAGAGCTCGATAGCTCTTGAGATAGGTTGGGGATTTGACTATACAGGTGTCCGTGCGAGATGCACAATTATTAGACAAAGATTGGGAGATATAGGATCTTCGAGAGCAGCTCCAAGCAGCACAGGAGGAGGTCTGCCATCAGACTACGCGAGCGGCGTATTACTATGTGTCGTATATAAGGGTGGTGCTTGATGAGGCATCCCATGTTGCAAGATTCTCAACCTATGCCAGAGGGTTGGAGGGTGTACAGGTGCCACCTCCACCAGATAGGGCCCCACCTCCACCTCCTCTAGGTGATGAGGGAGAGGGCCAGAGTTAGGTTTTGATAGATAGATAAATGAGATCATAGGATATATCTGATGAGTTGGCATCCAT
>MU226400.1:2026017-2044188 GCA_018584345.1 Thuja plicata | reverse complement strand
ATAATTGGTAGCATTAGATGAGGAACCCACTTTTGGATTCTTATTGGTAGAGTCAACCTTAGCTTTGTCTGAAGGTTGAGTTGATGTAGACAGAGAAGGCTCAGGACCTTTGATGATGATCTTAGCATGAGATCGAGTAACAACATTAGCACTGACTTGAGATTGCTTTTGTTCAGAAGACTGAGGCATCGACCCTTGCAAAATGAAAGGTGTTTTGGACTTGGAAGTATCTTCCCTTCCCTTAAGAATGATGACATTACAATATTCAGCATCAATAGGTTCAACCATATTAATGACATTGTCGTTATTGGTGTATGTATAGTTGACCTTAGCGTTAGTATTTTTGCCTTTAGTTGATTCACCTTTTCCATGAGGAGGAAATGGATCTTTGAAAGCTTGGTGATCAGAATTTTTGTTGTGACCTCCCACGATAATAACCTCACTATCAATGAGATCTTGGATTTTATGTCATAATTTAAGACAAGTAGCCATTTTATGACCTTTGTTTTGGTGAAAATCACAATAAGTGGATTAATTCCAGCAAGAGGGTCTTGGTTGTGGATCATAAGGTCATGAATTATCTAGTGGAGTGAGTAAATGGTTGTCCATGAGAGTCTTGTAAACTGCCTCAAGAGGTTCTCCTAAAGGAGTGAATTCATGCTTGGGTCTAGGAGCCCAAGGTTTAGGTCCAGAAAATTGTGAAGTACTTGGTTTGGAATCTGTCGCAGCCTGTTCAGTGGCTTTGGCCACTTGCATCATGGTAGTGAGATTAAAGGCAGGCTTGGAAGGCTTAGGAGTCACATTGTCTACAACTCCATCATTCACAATATTTTGGTTCTTGTTGGGAAATTTGGGCTTATCTTTGCTTGAGGAGGAAGACCCTTGGTTATTTTCCTTGTGTAAGGTCAATTATCCTTTCTTGATCATAAATGTCTCAATTATTATAGCTTGTTTAATCATGTCATCAAAGATTAGAGGACCTTGTAGCTATACTTGATACCCAAAGTTGGGGAGAAGATTATCAAGAAAGATGTCCAACTTTTCAGATTCGGGTATCTTGCGAGAATATCATGTATAAAGTTGTCTCCATCTTTGAAGAAATGCCAAGAAGGATTCCCCATGATTTTGTTTCAAGTTGCAAATATCTCGAATATGAACCGGATGTTGGATGTTGTGAGAATAATGTTGTAGAAATAAATTGGCAATTTTGACAAAAGTTTTGATGCCAGTTGGTAGTCTAGAGAACCATTCCATTGCTGACCCTCCCAAACTACATGGGAAAAGATGCATGAGATAGGTTGTGTCATGTATGAATTCCATGGAGAGAGAACCAAACTATCTCAAATGGTCTTGAGGGTCAGATGTACCCAAGTAATTTTCATATTTAGGAAGTTCAACTCCTTTGGAAAAGGAGGCATGCAAAGATCTTTGTCAAATGGGAAAGGAAAAATTCTTTCCAACGTGAATTGTGTAATAGGGTTGTCTTTCTCTTTCGAGAGTTGAGAGAGTTTCTCTTGCATAGTTTGCATTTCTTTTTGCAAGCGAGAATTTTTAGTTTCTTCCTCTTTCTCAACAAGTGTTTCTACATCATAATTGGAGGGTAACTTAGCCCCTTCATTGGCTATTTCAAGAATGTATTTTTCTTTCTCCTCAGCTAGGAGAACTCCCATCATCCTACAAAAATCTTTATTAGCACGAGCTTGTGCAATCTCTTCTTGAGTGATTTATGCTTCTACATTGTTAAGGGGGTCTTGAGAATGGGACTTACCCCAAGTTTTAAAGAGGTCAGCTCTGCTAGCCTCACCTGATAGGTTATGATCTACCATCTTGCTAGAATGTAAGGATTCAAGGTGTAAAGACTTGGTATGAAAAGATTGAGTGTTCTCAGGATTTAGGTCTTCTTGGAACAAAGGATTTTGAACCCGACTAATATCCACTAGAAATGACCGTTTATTATAAGGTCAACATACCGGGGAAGGAGATTGAGATGATTCCTCACTAGATGTAGCTGATAATGGTGTGGAAAGCACAGATTTGTCTTGATTGATTGAAGGAAATGTTTTTTCCACTTTGAGTTGTGACAGTCATAGACAAAGTTTGAACAAGGAATGTGAAGTAGGACCAAACTTGAAACTGTCTCAAAGTAATTGCACAGAATGTGCCAAAAGGTGAATATCCTTGGTGCAAATAATCAGAGATGAGGCTAGAATAGCCAAGAGATGACTATTGCGACACAAGGCATGACAACACAGATGAAAGAGATCAAAAAGACATGAGATGAGACCAGTTTAAGAAAGAATCATGTAGTTCTCAACCTAAGAAACCAAGTTTTAGACTGTGTGAAGATGGAGGGAAGAAAAATAGACCCATATCAGAGACTAGATTTGACAGAAGTACACCTGACTGACATAAATTAGCTTGCTATTTTGGAAAAGAGACTCTATACTCACGCTAAGAGATGCTCCTTTGAGTGAAGATTCTCACTGATGTGCATGAAACTTTGTAGTATCACGTGAAGAATGACACCAGATTGGTGAAGAAAAAGTGAAAAAATAATGGCACTGTTGCCAAATGTCACGTGACAGTTTACTGTGTATTGTGCGAAGATTCTTAGAGAATGATGTGAAGATTGGGAAATGTCGCGCGAAACTATGCAGATGTTGAAAAAAGAACATTTACAAAACCAGACAGTTGAGACCAGATTGCGTTTCCCAAGATAACATCATACTATTTTCTAACAGATAGTTTGAGTTACAGATTGTTTTGGACATGTTCAAGATTGACAGTTTGTGTGTTTTGATGACAGTTTTGATTGTTCAAGTGATACACCCATGCAAAACACATTAAATAGAATATTTGTAGTACCAGAACAAGAACATCACAATCCTAGGATAGCCAGGACAGTATCTGTTGAATCCCCACTTGAACCAAAGTTTAGCTACACCTAATCTTAGCGAACAAATTAGAAGCTTGGAGGCACAGGCTCCTCCTTACATGTGCACTCACTTCTCAGGCACACCAAGCTTTGAGCCCCAAAGGAATTGCTTCCCAAAGGGTTATTGTCTCTACTAAGAGCCGTAAGAGTGTAGGGAATCTTAGTCAGTCTCTAAGCTTCTGCGCCAACAGATAGAGGGTTTTTGGAAACTAGAACAACAGTTTATAGTAAGGTCATCCGTTCAGGTGGTTGTGATCAAGTCATTTTCCCAATAAAGGGGGCTCTCCCAATCCTCTCAAAGCAAGGCTTCCACCTTAACAATGTAGGGACTTTAATGCACCACTAGGGTAGTGGAGGAGATTTTGGTTACCACATTGAATTCACACCTATCAATTGTGACATTAATCACAATAGCATTTTTTGTATACCGGTTTGGAAGGGCTTGGCTTTAGCCTGTTACCGGTTGGGAATCCACTCTCACCGAGTCTGCTAAAGCTCTCGGGAGGTAGCCACTCTATAAGAATCACATGAATTTCTCTTACACCCAAGATCCATAAAGGCAAGGGGAGAGGATATGTTCCTGTAGTTCTTAGGATTACAATCTAAAAAACACTTCAATCACGCAAGACAATGATTCATTTTAAGCACCAACCAAAGTGTGTTTTAACTACTAAAAACAGACATAAGAATTTGTGAAAACACGCAAGGTCTTTGACAAACATCCTACAATAAACCCATTAGTAGTTTGTAATTCCTTTCTTCATATCAACATCCTGCGATAAACATGTTAGAAGTTTATAATAGCTTTTCTTTATCTTAGCGTCCTGCAAACCACTATTAAGCTGTTTCAAAAGATAAAATTAGAGAAACAAAGATGTCAGAAAATAGCATATGGTTAGAAAACAGAGACAAGAAAATATGAAATGAAAGCTCTGGTGTGTAATTTTGCACGATGATTTATACTAGATCATGCAAAGAAGTACAGAGAGCCACGCGAAGAACTAGAAAGTTCACGCGAGACGCTCATAAAGTTTGCGCGAGATTAAAACACAACAGTACGGAAGTACAGATAGAATGCAAAAAAATGAAAAAAATACAATGAAATGAGGCCAGAAAAGAATGTACCTACCCCACGGTGGGCGCCAGAAATGTATGTGGTAAATTTGGCCTTGTTAACTCACCATACACTTCAACATAGTCCTTCTTCACCAGATACACACAAGAATGCATATGAGGTTATTCATCTTTCCTGTCTGCATGATTTGACCTGTTGCCTTCTATCCAGACAAGGTTTCTGAAATAGCTCTCAGAACGAGAGTCTCACAACCATAGACCAATCTAGGAATGAAGGATTTTTCTTCATGAATGCAATGCAATGCAATGCAAGATTATTCTAAGAATTGAAAGATGTAAGATTAATCTAAGACATGATTTCAATGCAATTATTCTAGAAATTGAAATTATTCTATTGCAAATGAGATTATTCTATATGAGATTATCAATTAAGAATGTGACAATAATTCAGTATTCTAACAATGCATGAAAGTAAGTGGGGAAATCAGGGGTTTTAAATGAGGAATGGGAGTTCTTTTATAGACTCAGAGATGATCAGAATATAAACTTTCCTCTTTGAAATAAAACAGATAGAAAAGCCAGTTTAGAATAGAAAGCTTTATTTAAAAGAATACAATAAATTCTTTTCCCTTTTGCTTTAACTATTTTCTTTCTTTGATTTAATTCTATTTTATTTGATTTTAATTGTTTTCTTTCTCTTTAAAGCACAATTAATTCAAAGATTCTATTTCTGAACAGAAGAAAGATTTTTGGGAGAATATCCAATAAATTAAATAAATATGACCTCATAAATAGGTTTTTCTCAATTATCTGAATATTTAAATTCAATTATTGAAATGAGGATATTTATTTAATAATTAAATATTATTTAATTCCTTTTTCATGTGTCTTAGCTAAAGAGGGTGAATTTAATTTAATTAAAGTGCTAGGAATTTATAATTAAATTAATTCGATCATAAGGTCTGTTTAGCCAATAGATATTTAGGAATTAAATATAATGTATGATTAATGTAGATTTAGGATTTTCTACATTTGACACTTAGGTCGAGTAGACTCAGTCAACACTCAGAATTGCCTAGTACAATAGGACTTAGATGATCTAGAAGAGTGATAAATGCAACAAAATTGGTTAGGGTTGCAAGATGCCAATTTTGGGGTGTTACACTGTGTTGACAAGATGATCTTTCCATTTTTTGTCTATCATTGTCCTCACCTTTGCATTGAATTTGGCATAGCCAACATCCATTGTTATGATCATGTCCTGAAACAAATTGAAACTTTTGACATTATCATTCTCCTCCTCCTTCATGTGTGCCATGCTTTTTGACACCATTTGGTGGTGTTCAAGCTTCTATTCGTCAAAAAATCTGATTTGTCCATCCTGGTCAATAATATGAGGAACTGTCCAATACTTGAATGTGTGAAAGGAGGTAATATTACCTTTCACTTTCTTCTCTTCACCAAAAATGTATCTAAGCTCTTCAATAACCAGACTTATCATTTTTTCAGTTTCCCTTATCTTTGGAGGAGCATCAAAATCACTTTGATTCACCTTATGCATGGTAGTTACATTGATGTAGATTGGCTACCATCATTTCACTAATACTTCCAATTTAGGTCTATTCTCTTGAAATGTATCAAGAATTCTCAGCAAGGACTCATATCCTTTTCACACCTCCTCCATTTTACCAATTATGATTTCAACAATGTGATATAGTATTTGTTCAAAAGCACTGAGAATTTGTTGTGGTATTTGTTGTAGGACCTCTTCATTAGTAGTCTTTAACTTCCCGATCTCCTCTTCATATTTGTTCTTTTCCTCATCCCATTATTTACTATCTTTAGTGATATCAATTGATTATGGTGCAACATCCTTATGTAGAACAATGGCACTGTTATAAATACCAAGTAATTCCTTCAGCCTTGCTTTCAAATTGACATTCTCAATATACATTTTGTTGATCACAATGTTTAGTTCAACCTCCCTTCCTTCGAGCCTAACTACCTGTTGTTGCATGTGGTTCACTCTACCTCTAGTAAACATATCATGGTGTAAAGTAGATGTGGCCACCTCCAATAGGGAGTTATCTTTCATGGTCTTCAAGATGGAAGTACCCTTTGTCTCCTTGACCATATCTAACAATTTTGGTTTGCTGGTACTTTTAAAGTTCACCCAGACTGCAAGAACCTCAGTTTTAGGGTTATACCATGTACCACTGACTCCTTCAGAATCAAATTCTGCTACTAACATAGGGTCATCTTATTTCCTGACTTGATACAACACAAATATTTTCTTTAATGTCATTCCTGGCACAGTTAATAAATTACTCTTCATAACCATCTCTCTTTCTTCTGTAGGGGTAATATTTATGTCATCAAATGTTATTTTTTTAAAATTTTGATTTATGAATTCATTGTGTTTGGATTCATCTACACACATGAGGTTCATCTATTTTATTTCTTCAAATTCCTTCGTCTTCATTTTCAGCCAAAAATCCTTAAAATCCTCACTGTTAATAAAATTGTCATCCTCTAGAAACCTTAGATACATGACCTCTCTCTCATCCATAGGTTCTATGGGATATGCATCTTCCTGAATATGGGATTCATATTTTTTTACATCTTCTTGATATCTTGGTGGGATATGATGTGATCACTCCACTCCTTCATCATCCTTTAAGGCTCTAAGAGCAATTAAAACTTCATCAGTGTCCCCTTCTCCCTATGTTTCTTTATAGGGTACCAAAAGTACCGGTTCATCTCTTTTGTGCTTTTTTATTGGGGGAGAGTTGGGTGAAAACTCTATAGCTAATATATCTCGAACAATAACCCCATGGGGTTTCCTTGGTGGATTTTGGGCCTTTTCTAGTTCATTTGCAATTGATCTCCCATTAATATTTTCAAAATTATTTAAACAAAATTCAATTCTTTTCAACTCATTAGTTTCCTCACCAAAAAACCTAGGGAGGCCCTTATTCTTCCTAGCCTCATCTAGTTTCGTTAGGATGTTCCATTTATTACTCCTTTGCAAAATCTCATTGAATGATATACAAATTCTAATTAGATCCTCTTGTATTAGTACTTCATGTGAGAATTTTTTGATGAAATAATTAATGTGTCTTTCTAAGTCCCATATTATTTCCTCTCCAGACCCCAGACGATATTTATCCTTCATATATCCTTGTAACTTTTCTAGGACATTGAATCCAATGGAGAAGCCTGCACATTTGGTGACATGGGGCAAGAACACCCCCTTCTTTCTCTTATCTATAAGTTCCCTTTCCAACTATAACATTCACCACATAAATTCAAAAAATACAAGTCTGTCCAGTACAAATACATGCAACAAATGGGGAGCCTGAAGACACCCATATACTCTGATAATAGTATGCTTCCCCAAGTAAAACCAATTATCAAAGTTATAATTATGAACCTTCTTTGGATCAATGAAAAGTGACCTTAATACCCTTCTCATAGCTAGTGATATTATTTTACATGGATGATTTAAACTTAAAGTCTTTAAAATGACAACAACAAAGGAATCACAAAAAATCTTGTAATTACAATCCTTGCAATTCCCGTCCCACAAATAACACCACCTTTGTACCAAAAATTTGTTTCAATGGTTATCTATCATCCCCAGTATTAGGCTTTGACTAAAACATGTTCTATTATGTTAGAGAATCAAATAACATAAAAAATAATAATGATAGAAGCTACATGCCTTCTTTTGTTACCATGCTACCAATTGAGTGTGAATTTACCTTTCTATTTTAGAAGAAATACCAAACTCTAAATTCACCTCGGGGTTTTGAATTCTCATGGCCATGAACATCAAGGCTATTGGCATTTTATATTTATAATCTTCCCCCAATATCTAACATATGGAAAAATATATCCACTAAAAAAAAACAAGGAACTCCTCCACATGAAAAGGTTCACTTCCTGTGATTGGCATAGGTCTATTTCTCTTACCCCTTTTCCTATAATGGACCACCTCATGCTTTTTGAATGTTTTCTTTAGCTTCTCATTATCAATTTGGAACTATTCCTTATCAATATTAGTCAGGTCTTTTTTGTTCAATATGAAGCAATAAAAAATTGTAGACCTTGTGAATACCAACAAGGGATTTCCATTACTCATCATAATGATCCAAGTCTCTGGGTTGTACTTATATGATATCAATTGAATAAACTCGATATCCATAAAAACTTTAGGCACAACTAGCTTCGCTAAGTCTTAAGTCTAAGGGTTTGACATAGGGACTTTCTGGTCTTTATTTGTATAAAAATACCAGAATAGGTCTCTACTTGTGATAGGAAAATTGACATACCTACACCCTTCAAACCTATCACTGAACACATTTTTCCCTCTAGTGTCTTTTGAACCAAGCAAGGAATCTAACATGGATTTTTGCATGGGTCTCTTTGTAGGGTCATACATCCTAGGCTTCTTCTCAAAACCCTCTACTACCTCTTTCTTCTTAGGCACTTTAAATTTTTGAAATACTCAAATAAACTTAGCTTAAAGAGTGTTGGAGTACTTACTTGTGAAATTCACTAAAAAATTTATCTTGTTCTTCCTTATCATAGAACTCACACCACACAATCCTTCAGCGTGTAATTCATACTGCCAACCTTTTAAAATCCTGAGCTAAGATCAAATTAATTTTTCCGTATTGGAGTAACTGATGAACACCTTGATTTCACTCTTTTAAAAGGGTGATAACACTTGTCGTTATGTCACAAAACTCTTTTTCTTTTGTTTTATACCTTATACGAGTTAGTGACATATGACCTTGCCTTTATCGCTAAATCGCATATGTCCTTCTTACTAATTGTTTCAATCCCACAATGTGGCGATACATATTACCATTTTTCAAAACTCTTATTACTTTGGGATATGGGTTCCACAAAATAGCAATATCTGTAGTTCTATATTCTTATCACTACTTCACATACCCTTTATTCTAGTTAAACATAGTTCATTATGAAATGGTAATAATAACATAGTTTCTCTTTTTTGATCACTATTTCACAAGTTGTCTTTTGTGATGATAAATGAGTTTTGTGAAATGGTGATTGTGATAACGTTTATTTTATGTGGGAACTATAAAATAGCACCTAATTTTTGTTAGAGTATCTATTTATCTTCACTTTTTAATTAGATCATGTTGATTTAATTATTAAGTTGTCTATGTACTCTATTTTCACTAAAGCTATCTCTTAGGTGCATATAATTAATATTTTATATTAATTATATTGCGCAACCTAGCTTTTACATTTTTAGGGTTTCGTTCACCTTCAAGGTTGAAATTTTGTAATTATTGTTTCATTACCTTGGAATAGAATTTGCTCTCACTCCGCTGAGATTTTCCAAGTCTTTGCTTTTGTCTCTCTGGTTTCCTTTCAGCAATAGGTTATTTGTATGCAGGTGTTCTTGGCAATTTGTGAAGTCGGATTTCTCAACTTCTACATGGTATCAGAGCTTCCCTGCTGCTGCCTAGTCTGAGGGTTTTTGAAGCCATGATTCATAGCCAAAATCCATAGCTTCTCTAGGTCTTTCCCTTCATTTTGGAGGAGGCACTATTTTCTAGAGCACGTTGAGCTAAAACGGACTCCACCATTATGTTCAGAAGGCCCAGGAGAGTCAAAATACATATAAAGTTCATTGTTTTTGGTCACAGTGACCTCTGGGAAATTTGTTTTGCCTCCTAGGCCGTATGTCATGCTTCCTGATAAATTTTTAAAAAAAAACCCTTTTTAGGGTTCCTCGGACGTGCTACCGAAGCGCAGCCAGAGCTGTGCCACCTCGGCGCCACCCCAGCTTAGCCCAGCCTGGCCCGCGCTGCCCACCGGCAGAGCAGCCTACAACGGAGCTACCACTTGGGAACCACCTGGGAGCAGCCCAGCCACCACCGCCACCAGCGCCAGCAACCAGCCCACCACCACTAGATCACCTGCCAATGACAGGTGATGTCAGTAGTGATGTCGCTTGCCAATTTTTTTTCCAGGCAATTTTTTTAAATTTTTTCGGCAACTGTGATTTTTCTAGCAACTGAGAAAATTTTCTGGTCGATGGTCATTTGACGGCCATACGACCATCAAATTTTTTTCTGCAGATGGGCGACAACCGTTGGACCGTCAAAATTTTTCCCGTGTCTGGTTTTTTCTAGAGAGTTGTTTTTCAGAGGCATCGTTGGGTTTTTGGCTATAACTTGAGCATACAATGTCCATTTTTGAAAAATGAAACATCGTCGGAAAGGTGTTTCTAATCTGAACACAATGGTGCTAGTTTTGATTGCTGATTCAACTGTTTGATCTCTCTTTTTTGGTGTTGAAGTAGAGGATTTTGTTTCCTCCATCTCTGCATCTGGCGTCCAGGTTTTCTTCTCATTTTTTGTGCTTTCAGTAATTGTTTCTTTATTATACGGGGGATAGAATTATACATTATGGGGGGGTGATTTTTCTTTCTATCATTTATATTCAGAAATGACCCTTCTACTTTCATCTTCTTCTTCTCTCAATGTCAGACCCCTTGTGGCCCAGCTGACACCGCACAATTACCACACCTGGAAAGCACACATGACCAGGATACTCATGTCACGTGGCTTATGGTCATGTCTAGATGAAAACCAACCTATCCTGCAGCGTCCTTTTGAGGTTCTTCAACACAAGAATAAAATGGATGAAGCCATGGGCTTGATTGCACTGAACATCTCCGACAGTCTCCTTTTTCACCTGGATGGTTTGACAACTCCTAGGGCCATTTGGGGTAAGTTTTTAGATTTGTTTGGCACAGTGAATGAGTTCTGGGAACTATAGCTTGATGCAGAGCTGGCCACTTTGACTCCTACCAGCTTTCCCACTATGGAGGACTTCTTGATGAAGTTCAAATCTTTGCGCTCAGTTTTGTAGGGATGTGGGAGAAACAAGACAGATGATGAGTGTATCTTCCTGATACTCTCAAAGTTGAGAGCACCGTATTAGATCTTTTCTTCTACTTTCTACTCCACCATGGATGCTTTGGGTACTAGACACACCATGCCTTCATTCAAGACATTCTGTGATCATTTGACACAGGAACAGATAAAGATCCAATAGATGGATGCTTCTGGCTCTTCTAGCCAAGCATTGGTTGCTCAGTCTTCACAGGGGAAACCAAAAAAGAAAGCCAAACTAAAGAAAGATTCAACAATAAATGAGTATTCCTCCAAACCTACATAGAAACCTGATTCCAAACGTCTAGCTAACCCTTCCAAGGGTAAATCTTCTTTGAATTCTACTGAGTCTACCTCCAAGACTAAGAAGAAATCAGTTGAGACTTGTAGCTTATGTGGAAAGGATGGACATCCTATTTCTAGGTGCTAGAAATGTTTGGAGGCTTTAGAGGAAGCCATGTAGGAGCATCACATTTTATCTCCTCAGTCCACATCCTCCCCTACAGGGAAAGGTCATGCTCTTACTGCATGAGAAACAACTTCTGGGCCCACCTAGATTCTTGATTCCAATGCCTCTCACCACATGAATCACACTCAGCAGTTGGTCACCTCACTTTCTCCTTATTCTACTTCATAGATTGCTATTGGGAACTCATCTCATCTTTTAGTTTTGGGTTCTGGTTCTATTGCATTAGCTGGGGGTTCCCTTTAGGATGTTCTTTTTGTTCCTGACATTTCAACGAACCTATTGTCTATCTATCAGATTTTCCACTCTAGCTTTGGTAAGACAGTTGAGTTCTCACCACATGATGTGGTTATTTAGGACTTACATGATTCTGATATGATTGTGGCTACTGGGAGTGTTGACACTGCATCCCGCCTATATAGATTTGATGGATTTGAGTCTTCTACTGGCACAGGTTCCTGTCTTATAGCACATGCAGATTCAGTGAGCAGACTTTGGCATGAGCATTTGGGCCATGTCAATTACAGATATCTTCAGCAGATGAGCACACATGCACTTGTTCTTGGGCTTCCATAGATTGCTTGCACTGATTAGGTTTGTCTGGGTTGTGTTCTTGGAAAACAACATAGAGATCCTTTTCCTCACAGACGTGCTACTCGTGCTTTGGCACCATTGGAGTTGATTCATAGTGACCTCATGTCATTTCCTACTCCTTTTTCTGGTGCTAGATATGTGCTTACTTTCATTGATGACTTCTCCAGGTGCACATGGGTGTACTTTTTGAAGTACAAGTCTGATGTCTTTGATTCATTTCGAGTCTTTAAGACATTTGTGGAGAAGCAATTTGGTCTTTCTATTCGCCGAATATGCATAGATAATGGGGGGGAGTATGTGAACCAAGATTTTAGGGATTTTTTCTCTGAACATGGTCTTCAGCATCAGTTTTTAGTGCCCTACACCCCTCAATAGAATGGTGTGGCTGAGAGAAAGAACAGAACACTTCGGGAGATGGCTAATTGTATGATACATTCCAGGTCCATGGATTCATCTTTTTGGGCAGAGGCAGTCAATTGTACTAACTATATTCAGAATCAGATGCCTCACAAGGAAGTTCGACATATGACTCCTGAGGAGGCTTGGTCTCATGTCAAGCTTGATGTATCTTCATTCTGAGTTTTTGTTAGTGAAGCATGGGCATTTGTGCCAGACGCTCAAAGGAGAGTAATGGAGCAGAAGAGCCGACACCTCATTTTTTTTGGCTACTGCGAGGATGTTAAGGCATACAACTTGTTTGACCCTAATTCTAGAGAGGTCCTATTTCAACGGGATGTCCAGTTTGATGAGCATCTTCTTGCAGTAGATACCCCACTTCTAGAGTCTACTTCACTTACCATTACTCCCTCATCTCTTCCAGTTTCTTTTCAGGATGACAAGGATGATGATCTTGGTGATCCCCATTTACCTCCACCACAAGATCCTCCACCGATGCCTAGATGGGCTCATGTTACATTTGATGCTACATGATCTCTGGCTGGTGACCCTTCCACTTCCCATCACACCTGGTCTCATATTATAGGTTCTAGTCTTCTGAGTCATGCTATTTGTGGTGATCCTCAGACATTTATGACCATGAAAGGACATACTAAGTGGGACAGTGCTATGGAGGAGGAGTATTCTTCTTTGATGAAGAATCACACTTGGGATCTTTGTTCTCTTCCTAAGGGAAGAGAGTTAGAGCGATGCAAGTGGTTGTATCATACTAAGTTTTCTGCTGATGGTTCTATTGATAAGTACAAGGCTCATCTTATTGTGAAGGGTTTTTGACAAGTTGAGGGTATTGATTAGACTAAGACATTTTCCCCTGTCGCCAAGATGAACTCTATTCACCTTGTCTTATCCCTCGCAGCTTCTTAGGGATGGCCCATTTTTCAGATGGATGTGAAGAGTGATTTCTTGCATGGTGATCTTATTGAGGAGATTTACATGGAGCAGCCTTAGGGATTTGTGTAGGATTCCTCCTTGGTTTGTAGACTTCGGCGTTCTTTGTATGGTCTCAAATAGGCCCCTCGGGCTTGGTATGAGAAGATGGACTCCTTTCTTCTTTCTATAGGATTCACACGCTGTCATTCCAATCCTACATTCTATATTCAACATCTTGAGGATGAGGTTTTGATCCTTGTGCTATATGTTGATGATCTTCTCATAATAGGTAGCTCATCTTCTATGATTCAGGATGTCCAATGCGGATTGATGGAGCAGTTTGAGATGACTGACCTTGGTCTATTACACTTCTTTCTAGGTCTACAGATTGTTCAGTCCCCTGCTAGGATCTTTGTTTACCAGCATAAGTATGCTCTTGACATGCTTCAGCACTTTGATATGCTTGATTGCAAGCCTACTCCCACACCTTTTTAGTCGGGTGTTACTTTGTCTACCTCTTGCACTTTGCCTTTAGTGGATCCTACATTGTATTGGCAGTTGGTTGGCAGTTTGTTATACCTGACACACACTCATCCTGATCTCTCCTTTGCAGTTGGTCTAGTCTCTTGGTTCTCACATGAGCCTCATGAGAGTCATTGGAAAGCTGCCAAGCATATTTTGAGATACATTCAGGGCACACTTATGTATGGCATTCATTACACATTAGGGGCTCCTCACATTGTTGGCTTCACTGACTCAGATTGGGCTGGTGATGTTGATGATTGGAAGTCTACTTCTGGCTTTGTTTTTTGTCTTGTCTATGGTCCTATCACATGGTCATGCAAGAAGCAGAATGCTCATGCACTTTCATCTATAGAGGCTGAGTACAGAGCAACAATGCATGCTAGTCAGGAGATTCTATGGCTTCAATAGTTGATGACTGAGTTTGGCTTTCCTCTTGATCATCCCACTATTTTGTGGTGCGATAATCAAAGTGCTATTCAAATTTCACACAACCCAGTGGAGCATCAACGCACTAAACACATTGAGCTTCATATGTATTTCATCCATCAACAGATTCAGGATGGTGTTCTCACTTTGGAGTACATTCCCACTGACGTGCAGGTTGCTAACATCTTCACCAAAACTTTTGCATCTCCACACTATCTTCAGTTGCGTTCTATGCTTGGGGTGATGGAAGTTGTCCTTGGGGGGTCTTTTTGAGGCCTTCCTTCCTTCATGTTTTTTTCAGCATGTTTTTTTATCTCTTTTTGGAGAGGGGTTTTTCCCACTGGGTTTTCTCCTTTATCTCCGGTTCATAGAGATTTCTTTGTATTGGGTACCTGATCAGGCCTTATTTTTGGGACCCACTTTTCCTGCTTTCATAGCTGTGCTAGGTTAGGTTACCTCCTGAGCTTCGCTTAAGGGGGGGTGTTAGAGTATCTATTTATCTACACTTTTTAATTATATCATGTTGATTTAATTATTAAGTTGTCTATGTACTCTATTTTCACTAAAGCTGTCTCTTAGGTGCATATAATTAATATTTTATATTAATTATATTGCGCAACCTAGCTTTTACCTTTTTAGGGTTTCATTCACCTTTAAGGTTGAAATTTTGTAATTATTGTTTCATTACCTTGGAATAGAATTTTCTCTCACTCCGCTCAGATTTTCTGAGTCTTTGCTTCTGTCTCTCTGGTTTCCTTTCAACAAGTTATTTGCAAGCAAGTGTTCTTGGCGATCTCTGAAGTTGGATTTATCAACTTCTACAATTTTATGCTCACTTGTTCAATAGGCATCAATTTAGGTTCCAGTTTAGGCGACAATGTAAGTATCCAATTGTGCCTAAAATTTGTGCTTGCTTGTTCTGCTACGCGCAAGAAGTGCTAGAAATAGCGTTGTCCTGATTAATAGTGCCAACATTTTGAAAATTTGGAGGAAGAATACATTAAAATAGTGGGTGGAAGAAAAATATAGAGCAAAAAAGGGAGCTAATCATAGGGATTTGTTGTAGTATGAATAGCCTTTCCAATGCTACAAGAATCACAAAAATTAAGTAAATGACAAAAAAAATTTGCTTGGGAGTAAAAATACCATATCTATCTTCAGCGGGAAATAGAAACAACCTAGAGAAAAAATATGAGAAAATAACTGGTACCATTAGGTATCCCTTTGAATCAGCTTTCCATTGATATCTCATTTTGTAAAATTAGACATTGTATGCAAAAGTTATGACCAAAAGAAAAACATGCTAAATTTAGCCAATCAACAACCAATAAACACGACCTTTGCAACTTTATTTCTACAAAATTCACTCACTAAATGAAAATTCCATCATATACTTAGATGGTATTTTAAGGCTGAGAAAAAGACCCAAAAATCTTTTTTCAAATTCTTTTTAATAGAAACAAAGTTATGGTGATTTTTTTTTTGCTTTTTTTGGGGCTATTTTTAACTTCAACTTTGATTTTTTTGAGTTTCTCACAAAGTATGGAAAATCTTGGAAATATCCAATTAGTTTTTTGTGGTTGTGAAAGGACCCTATAAATTGCTTTTCTTCAAGATAAGTTGATTTGTATATTCTTAAAAAATATAGACTTCTCCACAAAAAGGTAGATTTGGTGATCCTGTAACACTTCTAAGAAAAGAAAGCATCAAATATTGAGGAGGAGTTTGTTGAATACATGTTTTGATACCATGTTGAAGTAAAGGTTGAGCTCTGATACCATGTTGAATTTTGCAACACAAGCACTTGTGAGATCAAATAACAAATGAAGGATTACCTTATGCAAGGAGAGTAGCAAGAAATATTTTATATATTCCTCAAATGAAAATATTACAAAATGAAAATTAAAATGCATAATGTATTTCTTTTATAGAAAGCAATAGCCCCAAAAATAGAGAAGATAAAAAAATAGAAAATAAAACTAAAACTCAACTATGATAAACTAGGCTCAACTAACGCTCCACTAAGTGAACTTAAGCTTATTATGAATGTGCACAAATATGTAATGCAACAATATGAAAATATGCATGCTCACACCCACACACACACACATATGGGTGTACATGTATATGTGTGTGTACACATATGTATACATACATAAATATATACATACATACATACATATAGATATAGATATAGATATAGATAAATAAAACTAAGTATTTTTCAATAAAGACCCAAGAGGGATATATCCAATTTGAGTCCAAGATCCAATAATAGATCTAGAGTAACATCAAAGTTTCCTACTGAAAGTATAATATCCACAAGGAAACTTATTAATTTTAGACCTAAGAATTTTTAAAAAAAATTCTATTGTAGAGGAGGGAATTTTCTACTCCTAAGACAATGAAGTCTCAAGGAAAACATAGCCCTTGTATTCTTAAATATAAAAATGCTCAAGTGAATTGGAAGGGAAATACTCAAATCTAAACTTTAAACTATGCTTGATAAAGAATGTGAAACTGAAAAGGCATAATACCACAGAAATACAACATGATAAAAATCTATAAACTATAGAAATATAAAGTGAAAAGAACATAGAATTTGATACCAAACGGGCAAAGCCGCAGTCTTGGACGCCAAAGCACCACAAGGAAGTCTACTCGAGCACATTGTTATTTGCACTAAAACATCCAAAAAGCTAGAAAGAGTGCATTGATCTGTCAAACTTGTTCATTTGTGCACATAGAGACAAGAAAAATGTTGGGCATTGTGTATGGGTTTTTCTCAGTCAAATCCTCAATTTGGTGTTTCCACTACCATGGACAACTAGACAAGATCGTAAGACATAAGAAAAAAGTGTGATAGAAACAAACCTTGCTATGGAGGAGAACATCTATCATAATACAAGATTAAATAAACAAGATCAAGTATGTTATGTAAGAGAGTGTTACCAAAAGATGTGTCTCCTCTCTTGAGACAATAGATGTGACAGACAAGAACTAAGAGGAGTCTTGGCTACTAAGAGAGTCCAAGAGCTAAATTTATTTTGGTGGAGCATCACTATGAAAGAGAAAAAGATGAAGACAAGATAAGAAAGATGTTTTAGAATGACCAAATGAGAAAGAATTATAATTTTTTTCTTGGAATGGGCAAGAGTAACTATTAAAAGCATTTTTGGTTTCTCAAACATGCGTTAGATAAAAACTATGCAAACTATCCTTTGTTTGAATCTGAGAATCTATTGGCACATTTCTGCATCGCGCTCTTGTTTGACTAAACTATTCCAAAAATAAAACTACAACCTACTAACACTTCATATGTGTTGCATATGAAGTCAAAATCATAAAACCCTAATCATATTTTTGTCATAAATGCACTGGGCATAATGCATAAGTGTGAAATTGGCACAAGGTGCAATTTGTGACATGATATTTTGCCCCTAGTTTAGGGAGATGATGTTTTAAACGAATTAGCTTCACTAAAGTAGCTAAAAATATATAAAATATTAACTCATAAAAGTGTATTAATTACCACATGAAAAAGGATAATATAGAGGCAACAAAGGTTGACTAGGCAAATGTTAATGATGTTCCTAGTTTGCAGAATTGGAAAAAACTACAACATCCGACATGAAAATCCCAGTGCTATAAAATCAAAATAGGTCAATTTCAAAAATGGAGTAAGCTACCATGGTGAGAAGAATGATTAACAAGGAGGTTGCAAGTTAGAAGAAAAAGTTGATAGACGTGAGTATATGGTGTTAGAGTAATCAGTTTACTCTTTTTCGGCTTATGCTTTCACTTAGGTGCATATAATTAATACTTTATATTAATTATATTGCGCATCCTAGCTTTTAGGGTTTAGGGTTTGTTCACCTTTATAA
>MU226400.1:1935764-2022754 GCA_018584345.1 Thuja plicata | reverse complement strand
TGTTAGAGTAATCAGTTTACTCTTTTTCGGCTTATGCTTTCACTTAGGTGCATATAATTAATACTTTATATTAATTATATTGTGCATCCTAGCTTTTAGGGTTTAGGGTTTGTTCACCTTTATAAGGTCGAACTTTGTAATTACTCTTCATTAATTCAGTTAACATTTTTGCTCTCACCTTTTGAGTAAAAACTGAGTTTCTCTTTTTTCCTCTTTCACCTCATTTCTTGTGACAGGTTTTTGCATGCAGCTGGATCTTGGCGTAAATCTGATCTTTCATCAGATTCTACATATGGCCCCTCATATTTTTCCCCCAACTAGGCGGGTGAAAACAAGAAGGGAGAGTAGTCAAGTATGCCACAAAAGCTTTACAAAAATGGGCAATTTTTTATTATTATATATGTAAATAATGTTCCTTAGAAGGATCATTTTCACTATTCACAATGAGCACTTTCACTAAATTGTTTATAGAAAAATAGGAAAAATGCCTTGTAGGCAAGATTTTTGGCTGGCTCGCAAAGATGCGGTATTCCATGAAAAGTGAAAAGTACCTATATAAATTTTCCATTTCATCTTTATTTTCTACTCTAACTTTCAATTTGAAAAATTCAAGCACTACAGGCATCTTGATTTTGTGCTAGTGTTTGAGACCCACACTAGCATCTTAGGGACATTTTTGTGATGGCATCCACCAAACAAATTAGCCTTCAAAGGGTGCACTAGAATCCAAAAAGCCAAAATTTTTAGAAGTTATGCTTAAGAACTTAAAAATTTAATTAGAATATGTGTAGAAGTAAATGGTGGATTAGATATAGACATAATATTTGTCATAAGATGGATGTATTCTTGCAGGGTCTACTAGAATTTTGTGAGGATAGTAGTGGAATAGTTTTTTACTACTAAGAAGCAACATAAGAGACATGATAGTGGCAGACCATAGTTTTCTACAACATGTTGGTCTCTAGTGGGTATACAAAATGCTTGAGATTAGATTCCACCTAACGATGTATATGACCCTTACGGAGAGGTGGGACACAAACACCTTATCATTCCATCTCATAATAGGGGTGATAACTATCACATTACTGGATGTATATTGTATATTGTCTCTTCCCATTGGAGGGGAGGGGGTCTTTTATGACGAAGGAAAAATCACCTAGGATATGTGATATGTGCACTTCTACTACATAGGTAGAGTGGTGTCTTTGGAGATTATAGGGAACATCTACCTTAGATATCTTGATCAAGGGAGAGTTGTAGTACCCCTTGTCTTCAGAATAATGATAGCTATAGTGGAACTCTGAGTCTCTAGAGATGGATGAAGTTCCCACCTACATGTGGTCTCGTCAGTTGTATCTAAGATATAAAGGAGAAAGATATCGTATTCACCTAGGGTCAATATTTTAGGCCATTTATATCACAACCTTGGGTGATACATGCACCATGAGTATCAAATCCTGATGTCCCACACACTCTTAAAACTATGGGCCTTTGAGCATATCACTTGAACTAGACCGAATAGGTATCCCCAATAGATAGAAGTGACTTTCCCAAAGTAAACATGTACCCATTACTATGACAATGAAGATTCAAGGATCTATTATTTTGGAGATAGATCATGGACTAGATGGGGCCAATGATATTATATGACAACCATATTTTGGGATGGCCACACGGCCTACCAATAAGACACAACTATCACACTTGTATTACGAATGGTTCCTCATTTATCACCATGACCACATCATTGTTTTGTACTATTATTGGTGAATGTTTCTCTAGTTTGGGTAGGTGCATGTAGTACCCTATAAAGTGCATACATATGTATGATCTTTTCAAATTTGAACTAGTTGGGGGATCAACATTTTCCTACCATTAGGGAGGTCACACATAGTGACACCTACAATAGAAATGGTGTTGATCCAACTATAATAAACATTGATGATATAGGTGTGATAGAGAGATTTTATCAATGGGGGGGGACAATAAGCTTAATTTTGGTTTTCCTAGTAGATGTACCAAATGGAATCCTAGTGATAGATAGGTAAAGGAAGAGGAGAATATATAGAAGTAGGTTGTAGGAGAGGCACCTAAGGTAGATGTAGATAGACTTATGAGATGGTTGGGGGTATCCTCCCTAACAAAAATCCTAATCATTTCAATTGTGCCACCTACAAGTTCTCAGACAAAGATTTATGTTGAAGTCATTCGACCATAGGTTGGGATTCCTCCTACAACCATTGCACCACAAGCTTCATGGTCCATAGTTTCATTCATAGATGTAGGAAAAAATTCACCAAGGGCTTCAAGGTGCATAGCTACATCACGTGACCCAAAGTGTCATCCTAGTAACCTAAGTATATTTATATTTGATAGAGATGTGATATATACATGTTTTAGTTTATGGTACATTTTAGTTTATGATCATCATGATGTAATAATAATGTTATCCTTCTCCTTTATGTTTGAAATTTTCACATTAGAGTGGCTTGAATTTTTTAGTTGAGTGATTATAGAGGTTTTCCCAGTTGTCCAAATGCAGGGCTTGGTCTTTGACACCTACAAATCACAAAAAATAATTAGTAGGCATATATAGTTTTTCAAGCCTATATACTGACTTAGGAAAACATATGTGGAGCTAGTCCAGAGGATGACTAAGAATATCATGATGATGGGATAGAGGGAATAAGGGGTTGTAGAGTTTAGCACCATCATCCCTAAGTGAGACAAAGTTATGAAGAGGGAAGAGAGTTTTGAGTAGGCACATGACACCCTATAGAATGAGGTTGATGAGATTAGGAGGGAGGTCAAGGCTATGAGGACTAGTGTTCCCATGAACCACAAGCATCCCTAATTACGAAAACTTATGGATGATGTCCTGATTAAGTAAAAACATGTTTTACAAGGACCTGAAACCTTTACAAAGTAAAAGAGTTCATCAGGTTTTACAAGGACCTGAAACCTAAAAAGAGTTATTACAAATATTCAACGAAGAAAAAAAAAAGCTATGCCGAGGCACCCAAAAGGAAAGGAAACTACAAACCAACAATGGAGTAAAAAAATCCCACAGATAATAACAGTAAAGACAGGGACATCATAAACCCAAAAAAGACAACACAAAAGGAAAGCTACATTCCTTGCACTAGTTCCTGGGCCTCGATCAGCATAACCTGCATATTACTGACCGTATTCTTGAAATCTTCTATTTCCTTGTCCACCTTAGGACTATTGTTCAAGGTAGAGAGGATACCCTATGAGAGAAGATATCATTCTAGAGGGAGTAGATAGCTATGCAAAAGGATCACATAGAGTTGGGAGGGGAGATGAGAGGAATCCACACATAGAGTGTGTTAGTTTCTTGATCACACTCTCATCTTTTAGTCTACTAGCCTCCTTATTTAGACCCAAATTTGTTAGCACCAAAGTATTTTGGAACTCATGCCCCTAGGGCATAGACATTTTATATAGAATTAATGTAGGGAAATTCATTGAATATAGCATTTTTATGTATATAGTCATATACATGTATACAAACACTACAATTTGCTATAGTGGTGACATGTGCATTGAGACATTTGTACATATTTATATTAGATTTTGTTTGTCCATGAATTTTATTGAGATATATTCTTTTATTGAATTTATGTTATGGATACGCATTGATATATGATTTGATTAGGTGCTATCATGATTTAATAAAAAACACGTAAAATATATGCTTAATCAAATACTTTGATGATCTAATGTGACAGAATGATATAGATGTACACATGATATTTGATAAATGCATTGCATACAAAAAAATGATTTATCTACTAATAGTACATCTTTATTCACATTGTAAGAGAAATGAATAATTGACTGACGATAATAATGTACTATAAAAGAAAAGACTAGAAATATAATGCGTAGGAATTAAAATACACATTCACTTAAATCCTAATTAAATAAATTAGCCATGTTTATATGCATTATAAAAAATGAGAAAGTAATGTGTTGATGAAGGAATTCCATAGAACAACATAGTCCAAACCTAAAAAATTCAAGTATTATGGGCATGATATTTAGAGGAATTACGCATAGTGTCATCAAAACTGCATAACATTGATTGGCTCTTTCAATAGTGTACCATCTATATAAAATAGACTATAAGAACCAAATTTGTAAATACATGTGACTGTTGCAAGGTTTGCACCCTTGGTCTTGGTCAGGCCTTGCAGTAGTTGGTGAAAAGGGTTTAATAGCCTCTTGTGGATTCTATAAGTCTAGTGGTTATATCAGGCATTAACAGTTAGAGCTTTTTCGTGCAACAAAAACCACCCAATCTAACAATTGGTATCAAAGATAAGGTCAAAGGTTCCAACCCCGTGCATGTCTTAAGGCTGGGATTGTTGCAAGGTGCGTACCCTTGGTCTTTTTTAGGCCATGTAGTGGTTTGTGAAAAGGGTTTAACAACCTCATGTGGATTCTATAAGTCTAGTGGTTATATCGGGCATTAACAGTTTGAGCGTTTGATGCAACAACAACCACCCAATCTAATAGTGACTACATAAGGAACCAACCAATTAGATTTGAAATTCCCCTTTTGGTCTAGTGCATATATATGTTTCCTTGGTTCTTATAGATAATGAGGTCACCTATCTAGAAAGTGCCAAAGAAAACATCCCAGTTGTAATACTTTGATAATCCTGAAGGCACTCAAGAGCCTCTAATCTACACTCATTGAGAAAATCAAGTTGCTTTAGATGTTTTACATGATAAATGTCATCATCAATAAACTCCTTAAGGGAAACTTTTAAATAAAAAATTCCCAACTCTAGAGGCATAATAGCATCAACACCATACACAAGGTTGTAAAGGGTAGTACTAGTAGTCGTATGAACACTCGTACAATAGGCTCATAATGTATAAGTTAATAGAGTGTACAAAAATTTACTATGTTTGTTAACCATATTACACAATATCTATTTAATGGTCTTATTAAATTATTTAACTTGGCCATTAGATTGATGATAGTAAGGTGTAGAGAGCTTGTATTGGATATGAAATTTCTGTAAGATATGCTTTACCTCTTTGTTCCTATACAATAGGGAAAAGAGATGGTAGGAGAGAATATGGGTGTGATCCACCTTTTTCTAATTTCATAATCAAAAGGAAGATGACCCAATAGGCTCAAGTAGGACTTGAACACTAAATGGGTTAGTGGTCCTTCGTTGATAATAAATTGGGAAGATTTGGATTTTAGAGAATATGGTTGATCAATACAAGATAGATGGCTAAGTAAGTGAAATGATAACTTTCAGAAAAAAATAGACCAACCAAAATTGGATAGAAACCTATAATGATCATAACAAAAAAAAATACACTGTAGCACTAACCTAGGATTTCAATTTGGAGTTATTCTGGAGGGTATAGAAATCCTAGGCATTTTGTACCCAGGTATAGAATGCCTTCCCTCTATATGCCCTGCAACTTTGTCTAAAACTATCTCATATTGTCTATTGGATCCTGTACTTCCCAGATTTACAACAACGGATTCATCACTTGTTCCTACACAAAAAAATGGGAAATTTTTTGGCTTAAAGGAGGTTTCCTTGGTCAAACCCCTGTTTATGAATCAACCTTGAAATATAATTGAAATTGCATAAAGGAACACATGTAAAGTGTAAAGATAAATGTTATATCTATGTTGTAAATGTATATACCTTCATGAATGGATATTAAGATCGCACATATTCATGCAGATGATTGTATGTTTCTTAATTTTAGTTGTTGAACCTTGGAATGTGGGAAGGAATCAAGTATGCCTTTAAAAAATGCATGGATCTATGAATGCCTCCCTAAGATCTTCAATTTTATGCTTAATAGAATATTTACTTGAAGAATGGATTAAATGCATGTGGATGTACAAAAGGATCTTATTTCTTGATTTATAAATCCTCTACTTGGCCATCATGAGAGAGAAATATGCTAAAATGGAGAATATTTACTTCAAAATTTGTTAGGTTGCTTGATGAATGCTTAAGACTTGATCTTGAATGCTTAGATGTGAAATTGTAGGGGCCCACTTGAAATCCTTCTTATGGACCTTAATTATTATTCTAGTTAACAAAATGAGGAGAGATAGGTCACTTTCATACCTCTCACAACAATTTGGGGTTCAAAATTAACACAGGCCAACCACAAATTTAGAAATCTCGTTAAAATACCATAACTAGCCACCCATTTAAATTTGGGCTCAAATTTCAGGGTATACAATGCTTAGGCCTTGTATACCTAGGTATACAACACCTAGGAATGCTATACTTATGAAAATGGGCCCAAATTTTAAGGGAGGGTCAGAAATGAAGGGGAAATGCCAGAATAAAAGGAGCCAAGTTGGTGGATCAAGCGAACATGAAATCTTGAAATCAAAAAAATGGGGCCTAATTGAGCATATTATTATAGGTGGTCTCATTTTAGGATGTCCATTTATCCCCCACTTTAGTGGGAGTATGAGACAACCTCATGCTCACGGTAAAGTAGATCAATGCATAGGAAAAATTTATCAAGGTCAAGGGGACAAGGAAACACTGACCCCCCGAGTGACTTAGGTCCTCATTAAATCCAAAACCAAGATAAAAGTGGAAATGCTTGAGAGAAGGCACTACTGAAAAACATGGAATTGATAGTCTAGCAAGCTATGAGATGTTAGTAAACCCATTGACAAAAGATAACCAAGTGAAGAATAGTCCACTAGGAAATCTACAAAGAGGATCAATCCTTAAGGAAATCTTTGTCTCCATTAATGGATCCAGAAAAGAGATTAGTACTAATGAAAGAAAAGTCTCTAAAGAGATCTAAAAAGGAGGATTAATCTAAGAATCCATTGCATAATTCACATGGTATGGTAATGTAATCCAAGGAAAACATTGTCTCCTTAGCTAGTTGTATGATAGATTGCATTGAGTCATTGTGTGCATATGCAAAATATGAAACAAGGAGTGGAGTGTATGCCCCTATGTTAAAGAGATTGAAAATGTCTTAACGAGAGCAATGACTTTAACATAGCATACATGCACCCACGATAGATATTTCCACTATGAGATTCCCCAAGAAAGGACAAATCAAGGGAAACGAAACACATGACAAAGAGAGCACAAAAAAGATCTAATAAATCTGGGGTTAGTATGATCATATGATAACTCATGTATATCAAGACTTATATAAAAATTAATTGACATCATCCCACAAAGGTAGTAGAACTACGAGCACAATGGAAGAATATCATATAAGAGATACAAAGATGAGTCTTTTTTGGTTGACATTACAAAGAGAAAAAATAGTGGTAGCTACTGCTTTGCATCATCCCCAATCAGAAAACACAAAGGCACATTTACTAAAAATATAATATTCATGACATAACATGTATACAACATATAGAAGAAATGAGATATAAATAGAATAATGCTATGAAAAATTGATTCCTTTATCACAACAAGAAAACCCACAAAAGAATCTATCGTACAAGAGGAGCTAATCAAGCATATCGCCTACCCCCCATCTTGGTCTGTACTATTTAGGGAAGGTGGGAAATACACAAGAGGAGAAATGATGAGCATGTTAGATGGAACTATCATAAGTTCCAAACAAGGGACATGTTCTAATGATGAGTCACTTTGTTCATCACTAGGAGCAATAGATAATTATTTTGCAAATCTAGTGGGTAATTGATGGTTAACATAAATAAGATCATACATATCATCAGAATCACTAGCATGAATATTATTTGCATTAGAAATATCATCATTAAGAGTATATTATTCATCTAAATTAATCAAAATAGAATCTAAGATACAAATATAATCATTATGTTTGTTCAATTTTATCTTCTTAAGATTAACTTCCCCTCTTGGGCTATGCATAGGTTGGTCAAAGGGAATCAGGGAATCAATAGGTGTCTTAGGGTAGGAAAGGTTTTGGGAAGCATGCTCATGGGCCCTTGTACAAAATTTATGAAAATGGTCATGGGAAGAATGGTTACATTTGGTTTTGTTTGAAATATGAGGTGGTTTAGGATCAACCAACATCATGTCCTTTTCTTCTTTAGAAGGAAAAATTGAACGCACCACACTAGGTTGAGAGATAACCGCTACAGGATGTTTGTAATATATAGGACATGGAATTGAAGTATAAATAGGAGGTATGCGAGGTATAGGAAGAAGTCCAGGTCCAAGGAAAGGAGATGGAACTACCTTAGAATTACTAAGCTCACAAATATTTTTGAATTTGAATTTTTGATAGGATAGGAAGAACTTATCTTTGTGAGGCTGAATTGTTTGAGGCATGCTACGCCAAAATAAGTCAAGGTAAAAGTTCCAATGACTATCTAGAGGCTAATAGATACTCTGTTTAATCGTAATGATTTCTCCATCATGGTAAAATTTCAAACACTTATGGATATGAGAGACTATACATTTCATGGAAGTATGCCAAGGAAGGCCAAATTTAACTTAAAACTAATCAGAAGTTTGGATGACAAAAAAGGTAACATTTAAGGATTTATTACCAACTTCAACGAGAATGGTAATTGAACCATGAGTGGGATAAGTTGAACCATTTAAAGTTTTTATCATCACATTAGATTTATCATAGGAATCTTGCTCGAGGTGTCTTACGTAAATATTTTATTGAGTTACAACATTCACCATGCAAGTAGGATCTAAAAGGACACCACAAGAGGGAAGATGATTAATTTTTGAAAAAATGTAAAGAGGACCAAAAGGTTCCCTAATAGTTTCCTTAGGATCAAATGTAATGAAAAGCTTAGGTGTTGGTGTAGGTTTGGATTCAGATTGATCAATAAGGTTGACACAATTATTTACCTTGGTATAATCATCATCATAGTTCACAATAATAGGAGTATAAACAAAAATGGTGGAAGAAGAAGACAAAGGAGTAGACTCAATGGTATTCATAGAATGTGAAGGTAAAGGATTGGTATAAATTTGTAAGTGTTTGTTGGGAGGGGAAATAGATTTTTTTCCTTGACCATTAACACCCTCAATAGATATAAAATTAGAATCAATCAAGTCTTGGATAATAGATTTCAAATCGAAAGACCTCTTAGTATCATGACTAGGTTGACGATGATATTGACAAAAGGATTTAGGATCAAATTTTGTGTGAGTTTTTAAGGATCAATGGGCTTAAGGGGAGGAAGTGTAAAAAAATTAGCATTAATCAACTTCAACATCACATTATGCAAATATTTAGAGAGAGGTGTAAAGTTATGAGAAGATTTAAAAATAGATGACAAAGTAGCCATAACTTTGGATGTTGCTACCACTTGTGCATCAATGTTGTTTGATGAATTGTTGATCTTGATGAAGCCATTAGGTTTTTGAAACTTTTAGAATGACTGGGATGTGGTATCACTCTTATCAATCAGATCCATTGGAGTGGTGCTTTAAAATTGACTCACTTAAAGCATATAATTATGAAGCAATGCACATAATTGAGTGAAGGAATAGAATTCAGAAATAAACATCTTATCTCTAATGTTTGTTTGTAAATTAGTAATGAAAATAAATTTTAGATTAATATCAGACATATGATAAGAAATCTAATCATGCAAATTTTTAAATCGAACAATGAAATTAGTCATTTTTTCTTTAACACCTTGTTTACAATGCATCAAATCAGTCAAAGAAATCTTAGGACCAATATTATTTTGGAATTGTTGAATGAAAGAATTAGAATTTTTTTGAAAAGAATCAATGAAATAATAAGGTAAAGAACAATACCATTGAAATAATTTATCTCATAAGGTACTATTTAAGAGTTTAGCCATGAACCTATGATCATCAGAAAAGTCACTACACAATGTTTGAAAGGTCTTCACATTAGTCAAGGGATCACATTTACCAATGTAAGTTTCCAAGTGAGGTATTTCCATGTATTGAGGGATAAATGCATGAATTATGTTGAAGGACAAAGAGATATCAATGTTACATGTGAGAATATTGCATTTGGATTGAGTGATGGAAGAGATTTATTGTTGCAAGGATGGAACAGTTTGAGAAAGACTATTGATAGTGGATTCATGAAAAAGGTTGGTATGAGACATGTGTGAAAGGTTTGGACCATTGTGGGAAATGGAAGGAACATTGGAATATGAAAATGGAAAAATATTGTAGGTAGGCATGGATACTGTTGCCATATCTAATGTAGTGATGGTAAGTGATTTTTGGAGATGTCATGATTAGATTAGATTATAGGATGATTAGATATTATGTTGTCATTGATGTCAACTATTGAATTTGTGTTCTTAGTATATTTCCAAGCATAGTTGTGATGAATGAAGAGTTGCAGTGAGTTTCAATGATTTCTATTTTATGGGAGACTTAGGTGTGTCTCTGGATGTATAATGCATGACCACTACTACTGAAGTGATATTATGAGAAAGTTGTGATTAGTTGAAGTATAACAGTGCAACTGCTAGAATAGTTAATGACAGGTGATAGATAATTTGAATGTCTTGTCAAATCTACATTGTATCTTGTGGTGCGGTCACATGATACAATGGTAAACAATGTTAAGATGCTATAGTTGCAATGAAAACTAATTTGAGTGGTTGGTGTGAAGGATATATGACTTGTGTGCAGAGGTAGAGTTGTTAACGGGTTATAGTGTTTGTGTTCTTGAGTGACAACTGTTAAATATTTGATCAGTGATCGATGTTGAGGTTGTGATAGAATTGATTGAGTTTGTCATGATCTAGTGACCTATCTTCATGATTGGAGGTGACGATCTGGCATCACATTGCTTGATGCTAGCATGTGGAGAAGATTCTTGAGGATGCTTTTGTTTATTCAAAACATGTTTGACTCCTTGACACAAAATTCTATGTAATAAATTATTATATTGGCCAACGCGGTCTTGGAAAAATGTTTACTACATTTGATTTTTTTATATGGCACATTGGATTTGAGTGGGATGATTTGTAATTCTAATTTAGGGTTTGATTAAAGTGGTGAAATTAAAATTTTAGTATATAATGGATGAAGGTGAAGGTTATGTGTGTTGATCATGTGTTGGATAAGTGCAGTGCAAAGTGCAAGTTGTGATCAAGCCAAAGAAGAGTTAAGTCTTTTGAGAAGATTTTTTGTGCTTCAGTGGATCTGATCAAGCATAGGTAGTTCTATTCTATAGATCATTCTTTCTATTTTTCCCTAAAATTTATAGTAGGTTAAATCCCTTAACTGAGTAGAGCCTAACGGATCTTTTGTTGTAAATCCTCTAACAAGGTGACACTTTGTCAAGTGTTCAAAGTCTTCTAACAAGGCTACTCTTAACAGGGTAAAGATCCTAACAGGCCTAAGGAAAATCCCTTAACCAGGTTGCACCTAATAGTGCTATTTTACCTTTTAATAAGGTTAAGCTCCTATGAGGGCATACTTTAGAAGAGTACATCATTTAGTGGGTACTAATCCCTACTATAGTTTTCTCCCTATTTGGGTTTCCATGAGACAAATATGTGTGTCAATTTTGTGGATGGATTTGGATGCTTATGATTCTCCCCCTCCTCTCAGTAATCTAACCTCAAGACTAATAATTGGTATCAAAGCATTGGTCCTCTATTGTGGTGAAGCTTAACAACTTGAGGTAAAGATCTGAAGATGATGATAAAGGAAGGTCCTAAATTCACAAGAGAGAACTTCTTAGTATGGTTTGGTCGAATGAAGCTCTATCTTAAAGGTATGGGTGATAAGTATTGGGATCATGTGGTTAATAAGTATATTGTCCCTTCATGAATCATGGCTGCAAATCAATTGAAGGTAAGACAAGAACATATATCTTCTATGTAAGCTATTACAAGTACTCCTTCAGATGTAGATTTTATTGATGTCAAAGACTTGGATACTACTAATGAGATGTGGGAGAAGTTGAAAACTATCTATAGGGGAAATCCACATGTGCAAAAGGAAAAGTTTGATAGTTTTAGAGGAAAGTATGATGATATGAGGATGCAAGAAAATTAGAATATTGAGCAATACAGTCAGAGAATCAAATAATTTTTTGTTGTTATCTAAGGTGTTGGTGGTTATCTTCCCAAGGAGGATTTGTTAAGCAAAATGTTGAGAAATTTATTTCATCAGTATGCTATTAGGGTTTCAGCTATTCAATAGCTCAGATCTTTAAGAACTTTTAATGTTACTCTTGATGCATTAATAGGGAAATTAACTGCATTTGAGTTAAGCAATTATGATAATAGTATGCCTAAAGTTGAAGCTTCTTTCAAGTCATCATTGACTCTTGCACCATCTAGGAAAGGAAAGGAGATATCTAACAGTTCTTCAACATGTCATTTTAATGATTATGAATATATCTAAAGAAAAAGAATAGGAGGAATTAGAATCTTTGTTTGCTAGAAGGATGCCTACAGGAAAAGGTAAATATAAAGGTAAGTTGACTTTAAAGTGCTTTCATGTAACAAAATTGGATATATTGCCTCTAGATTCCCTAAAAATGATAGGAAGGAGAAGCCAAAACAATTAAAGGACAAGGAAAATAAAGTATTCTACCTTTCTGAGGAAGGTGTTACCGACAAGGAATCTGATGGAAGAGATGCAAAAGAAATTGTGTTTGTTGTAGTAAAGGAATAACCCTTTGAAGAAGGTGAGAAAGATTTGGTTTCTAACATGAATCACAATGGTAACTAGGTTATTGATAGTGGGTGCACTCATCATATGACCAGTGATAGAAGAAAATTCATAAAGTTGGGAGAATGTGATGGAGGCTCAATAAGATTTAGAAATGATGCCTCTTGCATGGTAAAAGGTAAAGGATCTATTGCTTTGAATGATAAAACAATTTATGATGATATTTACTAGGTTGATGGTTTGAGATAAAATTTGCTAAGTGTCACTCAATTGAATAACAAAGGGTATATATTGGAGTTCAATGGAGGTAGTTACAGGATTATTGGGAAATTGGGATATTTGATTGCTACCGGTGAAAAAACTAGAGGTAACTTGTTCCATCTGGACTCAAATATTAAGAGTTGTCTGATTGCTAAGGTTGAAGATTGTTGGATATGGAATAAGAGGTCTTGTCATTTAAATTTTGATAACTAGGTCAAATTTTGTAAGATGAAGATAGTGAGAGGTTTTCCTAACCTAGTGAAACTAGACAATGCAATGTGCAAAGAATGTCAGCTTGGGAAGTTACCTAGTTCTAGTTCATCAGTAAAAAACATTCTCCTGAAATTATTTTAGATCTAGTTGATACTGATCTGTGTGGTCAAATGACAACTCAATTTCATGTTGTTTGTTGATGATTATTCTAGAATGATGTGGGTTATATTTTTAAGAGACAAAAATGAAGATTTTCACATGTTTAAGATTTACAAAGCTAGAGTGGAGAAGGAGACCAGTAAGACCCTAAAATGTCTTAGACATTACAGAGGAGGTGAGTTTACTTCACATGAGTTTACTACCTATTGTGAAGAATAGGGAATACAAAGACAAATGTCAGCTCCTAGAACAACTCAGCAGAATGATATTATTGAAAGAAGAAACATGTCTATCATTGATTGTGCTAGGACATTAATGATTAAGAATGGTGTTGCACATACATTTAGGAGAGAAGTGGTGAGAACTGATGTTTACACATTGAAAAAAGTTCAGTTGAAGAAATTTACAAACACAAATTCCTATGAGATGTGGTATGGTAGATCACCATGTGTAAGTTATTTCAAAAAATTTGGGAGTAGATGCTACATAAAGAGAGATGGAAATACAAGAAACTTTGATCAAAGAAGTGATGAGGGGATATTATTAGGATACTCTTCAAAAATAAAATATTACAAATGCTTGAACAAGAGAGAAAATAAGATAGTGGAAAGTGCTAGTGTTAGAATAGATTAATTTTTTGAGAAATATGATGAATCTAGCAAGAAGGAACCCGAAGACTATCAAGGGTTTGTTTATGTACAATCGGTGGACCAAGATGATGAAAATTAGGATAGACAAGTCAATGATGAGGAAACAGTACCAAGAGTAGAAGAAACACCTAGAACTAAACTAATATTACCAAAGTATGTAAATTTGAATCATTCCCCTGATCAAATTATTGGTGACAAAAATGCTGGTGTCTTAACAAGAAGGAAGGAGAGAGAAGATACTTGTTTTTTATCTTAATTAGAGCCTAAAATAGTTAAATATGCATTGAAACATGAAGATTGGGTGAAAGCTATGGAAGAATAATTGGAGTATATTGATAAGAACAAAACCTGGACATTAGTGCCCAGACCGACAAACAAGAATGTGATTGGTACGAAATGGATTTTTAGAAACAAGATGAATACGATATGTTAAGTGGTAAGGAACAAGGCAAGATTAGTTTGCAAAGGATATGCACAAGAGGAAGGAATGAACTATGGTGAGATATATCCACCAGCGGCCAAACTTGAAGGTGTAAGGATATTTCTTGCATATACTGCTTATAGAGGATTCAAGGTATATCAAATAGATGTTAAGTCATATTTTCTTAATGGTGTTTTGGAAGAAGAGGTATATATTGAACAACCTGAAGGATTTTCTAATTCAGAAGGTAAGAAAATGGTGTGCAAATTACAAAAAGCTTTGTATGGGTTGAAACAAGAACCTAGGGCATGGTATAAATATTTTCTATCATATCTGATTTATATTAGTTTCATTAGGACTAGTGATAATAGTAATGTGTACTTGAAGATTGAGAAAGATTGTAGGTTTCTTCTTGCAGAGATATTTGTAGATGATATCATTTTTGGTGGCAATGAAGAGATGAGCAGATCATTTGTAGATGATATGAGGAAATAATTTGAGATGTCTATGTTCAGTGAGATTAAATTCTTCATTGGATTGTAGGTTCAACCGATGAAATATGGTATTTGCATAAGCCAGACCAAATATGTAAGCAAAATATTGAAGACTTTTGGGTTGGAAGACTCAAAACTGATGGTACCCCTATGATAACGGTCGCAAAGTTTCAAAGGAAGATAGTTCTAAAGAGGTGGATGAGACACTTTATAGGTCCATGACTTCTCTTTAAATGTGTTTATTGATGCTGATTGGGCAAGTAATGTTGATGATCGAAAGAGCACAAGTGGAGGTGCATTTTTTCTTGGTGAAAGGCTTGTATCCTGGACAAGCAAGAAGGAAAATTGTATATCTCAATCAACAGCTGAAGCTGAGTATGTTGATGCTGCAATTAATTATACACAGGTAGTATGGATTAAGTAGATTCTGGAAGGAATTTAGGAGAAGGTAATTGAACCGGTGGTTATCTATTGTGACAATACAAGTTCTATTAATATTTCAAAGAACCCGATGATGCACTCTAAGACTAATCATATCACTATCAAATATAATTTTCTTAGAGAACAGGTATAGGAAAAAGAAGTGAGGTTGGAGTATGTGCCAACTATGGATAAATTTGCATATATTTTCACTAAACCTTTTCCTAAGGATGTATTTGACTATATAAGAGGTGGGTTGGGGGTCATTCCCCTATCTAAGTTGAATTAGAATAAATGCAATTGCATCAATCCTAGTGTATTCATTGAATATATTTTATATGGATTGATGTTGTGGAGCTACTCCTTAGGGGGAGTAGTCTATGTAGTATAGTGTTTTGGTTAGTCATGTACAAAAAAACAAATATCAAATATGTTTGACAGCTTTTACATTGTTGTCAAAGCATGAGAATGTATGCATATAAAGGGGAGAATGTGTAATTGTAGAACATGTGGAAGACATAAGTGGAAACATTTTATGCTCATTGTATCATGTTGGAGAGAGTGTTACCATCAATAGGAAGTGAGTTTTTCCATCAATTACAAAGGGGGAGATTGTTGGAATATATGATGCAGTGATGGTAAGTGAGTTTTGGAGATGTCATGATTAGATTTGATTACAAGATGATAAAATATTATGTTGTTAATTATGTCAACTTTTGAATTTGTGTTCTTGATATGTTGCCAAGCATAGTTGTGATGAATGAAGAGTTGTAGTGGTTGCTAACTTTATGGGAGACTTAGGTGTGTCTCTAGATGTCTAATGCATGATCTCTACTACTGAAGTGATCTTATGAGAAAGTTTTCATCAGTTGAAGTATAACAGTGTAACTACTAGAACAATTAACGACAAGTGATAGATGATTTGAATGTCTTGTCAAATCTATGTTGTATCTTGTGGCGTAGTCACGAGATATTGTGGTAAACATTGATTATATGATACAGTTGCAACCACAACTAATTTGAGTGACCAGTGTGAAGGATAGATGATCAGTGTGCAGAGACAAAGTTGTTAACATATTACATTATTTGTGTTCTTGAGCAATAATTGTTAAATCTTTGATCAGTGATCAATGTTGAGGTTGTGATAGAATTGATTTCATTCATCACCATCTGGTGATGTGTCTTCATGATTGGAGATGATGATATGTCATCACATTTCTTGATACTATCTTGTAGAGAAGATTCTTGAGGATGCTTGTGTTTGGTCAAAATGTGTTTAAGTCCTTGACACAATATTCTATGTAAATCATTGTATTAGCCGACATGGTCTTGGAAAAATGTTTTGTACATTTAATTTTCTTATGTGGCACATTGGATTTGAGAGGGATGACTTGTAATTATAATTTAGGGTTTGATTAAGGTGGTGGAATTAAAATTTTAGTATATAATGGATGAAGTTGAAGGTTATGTGTGTTGGACAAGTGTGGTACAAAGTGCGAGTTGTGATCAAGCCAAAGAAGAATTAAGTGTGTTGAAAAGATTTTTTTTGCTTCATTGGATCTGATCAAGTAGAGGTAGTTTTATTCTATATATAATTCTTTTTGTTGTTCCCTAACAGTTGCAGTAGGTAAATCCCTTAACCGGGTAGACCCTAAAAAATCTATTTTTTAAAATCCTCTAACAAGGTGAAACTTTGTCAAGTGTTTAAAGTACTCAAACAAGGCTACTCTTAACAGGGTAAAGGTCCTAACAGGCCTAAGGAAAATTCCTTAACTAGGTTGCACCTAATAGTGCTATTGTAACTATTAATAGGGTTAAGCTCCTACAAGGGTGTACTTTAGAAGAGTACATCATTTAGTGGATAATAATCCCCACCGTGGTTTTCTCCCTATTTGGGTTTACATGAAATAAATATGTGTGTCAATTTTGTGGATGAATTTGGATGCTTATAATTTTTATTTTTTGTTATTAAGGTTAATCTTGTGAATTTTGGTTTAAGTTTTAAGATAGAGAAGTTTAGATTAATTGGTAGATTACTGTTCTCCCCCCTCTCAATAATCTGACATCGGAACTAAAAATAAAGTTGGGAAACACATGGAACACTTGAAGGAGGAGGAACAATAGGATTAGGAATTCTTCCAAGACTAACATGTTTAGGATTAATATTTGGAACAAATATAGTTATTAAAGGTGGAGCATATGTAGAGACACTGGGTAATGAAGTAGGAATAGGAATTGAAGTCCCAACACTAGTGAGAGGTTGAGTTAAACCTATTGGTTTTAAGGAACACTGAGAGGGAGGTGGGAATGAATTGGTGTTCTACAATTTTTAACTTTAATAAACTGATTCCTTAACCATAAACCAAGAGCAATGAAAAGTAAACAAATTGGATTCGGAGCACCAAAGCTTAGTCCTCCAAGGATATTTGTTTTTTCTTTTATTGGGAGTTTAGGTAGATTTTTTGACCCTATGGGTCTTGATTGTAATAAGGCATTATTATAATCCTTTGTAGGGACTCAAGTGTTGGGTCAAAATGACCTTTAGGGCATTTGTTCCCTATTGGTTTATTTTTATGTTGCAACAAAAACAACAACAACCTCTTCTTCTTATGACTATTTTATAGAGAAGCCACCTCCAAATATTGGTTCATGAAAGAAAAGGACCAACTAAAAAGCACTCTTACAATACTTCTACTCTTTAGGTTTTGATATACCAAGGGGGGATACCCTACAATACCTTCTAATATTTCTATATGGTATTATCAAGCAGCAATATCACAATAACTCAACATAACCGGGAGATACTAGATAATTAGCTAATTACCCATTGAACATCAACCATGAAATGGAGCATGAGATAGGAATTCACAACAAACTTGGACAAATATAGAATTAATGGATTTAATGTTTGTTTATAGGAGAACATAGCCAATATGAAACTAGATATGCAATAGTACATAACTTATCAGCTTTAGATTAGTGCTTTATCCATTGGGCTACACTCTGACTCAAATACAATATACTGAAATCAATATTCATCAAAGATTCTAGACCATAACACAATTATCCCAAACCCCTACTACCAATAAAATCATAGCACATGTCAAATGAATCTATGCATTAATCAAAGCCTCATTTAATCTGATCCTGGATCAGAACTCTCAAAAAGTACATAAACACAAAGAAATTCTATGCTAATGAATTAGAAAATTCATAACTCACAAGACATATAACACAGGAGAGATTGGAATCTGGATCTTTGTATTCAATTTAGAGAATCATATTCCAGCATACAAAAAGTACTCATAGATAACCTCTTTAATAACCTACAAAAGATCTCTCAACTTTATTTTTGATTTTCACAGCTATCTAGTACAAACTATACTATATTTCCCCCTCTGACTGAAACTTTGCAAAATTCCTTACAATCCAATTTTTCCAACCCTTTCTAATGATCTTGGGAATCCTTTTATAGAATAGGATTGCAAAAATCTATAGATCACTTGGAATAAGGACAAAACAAATGACTCAACAAAAAGACAAAATAACAAATGAAGTGATAACCACTTTTGTTACAATAAATATTCAACATATTTTGTCTTCTGACCCCTTGGGTGCTTGTAACTACTTCAAAGTTGTGCAGAAGAAGCCACCTGGAATCTGTTGTTTTTGTTCTTTTTGATGTAGGATCTTTACCTTTGTTGGTCTCATTCACCAGTCAGGAACACTACCACTTGTTGCCTTTCACATACCGCCACCTTCTCCTTGATCAACTATATCATATCTGTCCTTCCATGAGGTATAAACCTCATCACTTGGCCAATCAAAACCAATGAATTCATCTTTTTTTTCTGTTAATTTCATCCAAACTGGCACTTGCCTTCTAAATCTCCTCTTTCTAGAATTCAAAAAATGCCCAGGCTTTGCTATTAATTTCCACAATTGGAACAAACAAAACCGTGCTTTCCAAAGTAATAATGTTGTTAGTCCTAGTGGTCAATGCCTCATGCATTTGTCTTAGCCATAATGCCTTACTCTTTATGTCACCACTCTTCTTGAAAAGGTTAGGAAACATCTCATATCTATCCTTTGAATATTCTCTCCTCAAAGCTTCTATCTTTCTAGTGATGATGCTTCTCTTGATGTCCATGTCCACCATTAATTTCAGGCATTTATAAGTACTAGTTAAAAAAATATCAACATTGTTTTCTTCCTTGGATATGGAATAGAATAATTTCAAATCAGCCTTCTTTCCTTTCCATCTATCCATGATCAAGACCCATTGATCCCTGTTTGCATCATACTCATTTATTATGCTAATAACTTTTTTTCCTAGTGACTAAAGAGTAGCAAGACTTATTTCCTTAGTACACTACATGAGGGTGGAATATATCTTATCAGAGTACCTTTTTTTTACCCATGCCTCTACTTCTTTAAATGCTAAGGACTATTCAAGACATTTCTTCCTTGATTCTTCCAATTTGGTCCTTTCAGAAATTAGTTTTTCTTTTTCTAATTCCAAGTCAGCTTGGGTAACTGGACTTGATGGCATAGGGGAAGGCGGGAAAGTCACAATTGGGCTGGATGAACTAGGATGATGTGGATCCTGTGTCAACATCCTTTGAGGTGAATATTGAGATACCTGTTTTCCCTCTAGGATAGAAATTTTCTTGTCCTTTTCAATGGACTTTATCCTTTCCTCATTGTATGATTTCATGACTATTTCATACTTTTCCCTCAAGCTTCTGATTTCTTCTTCCTGTTTCTCAGCTACTTTCATACCAAACTTGGCTGACTCCAGAGTAATAATAGCTACTTCTACCCCTGCGGCACCTGCAACTCTCTTTACTAACAAGTTTCCTGAGTGTTCAGCATGGTCATCCTTACCAATTTTCTTATTGTCTTTCTTATTTAAAGACCACATTACCAATGCTACATGGTCTTCGCTAAATTTGACACTAGTAGATGTTCCACTAGTGTGTACTAGTTTGGTCTCTTTCCTTACATCATCAAAGACAATGACATCAGCAAGGTCCTATTGAGGTAGGATAAGAACTCCTTCTTTCTGCACTAATTCTCTACCTTCTTCAGGAGTGATTTTATCAAACTTAGCCATCATCTCCTATTTTACTTACTTTTCAATGCCATCTCTATCCCTATCAGGTTGGTCATCTTCCAGCTTTTGACATTTCTCTTTGAATTCATTAATATGAATTCTCCAAAGGAATTGGATAAAGGCCTTGACTTTAAAAAATTGATCATTAGAAAATAATTCATCACTAGCTTGTTTAGTGATAGGGTCTAGCTCTTTTCCAGAAAATTCAGCTACTGTTAGATCCATTGCAACTTGTTTGGGTGCCTCTGGCACTCCTTCTTGCAGTTCTTGGGCTGTAACAAATATATGCCCTATATTCCCCATTTTCACTAATTGCTCAACAATGCTCTATTCATCCATGTGTAGGGGAGACTGGGAAGGGGAGTAAATATCACCTTGTTGTTGTTCTTTTTCTTCCACTCTTTTCCTTTTTGGAGATAACAATGTTTCGACACTGGTGTCTACTAGCCTTTTTCCCCTTTTGATCAGAAGTCTTTTCAACTCTGGGTAGGATTGTGCTATATCCTCTTCGTTGGTAGACCAAATATTTCCCTAGTGGAACAACCCTTCCCTGTGAAGCTCTTCTTAGAATAGCCTTAGCCTTTTCTGGTTTTGTTTCCTTTACTTTCTTCATCTTTTGGTCCAAGGCTTGCATAATATCTTCAAACATGCTCATCAGGGATTCCACCTTCTTTTCCCAGGGCATAAATACTAATTTCAAGGGATCATATGTCTTGTCAAAATGGTGGATAAAATCTAAATATTTTTTATATGCTAAGCATTTTTCCTTCTTGATCTCTTGTTCCATTAGATCAAATTCATTTCTAATTATATCTTCAGGGAAATTAAATTGACGATCTAGAGCCAAACATTTAGTTCTTTTCCTGAACATATCAATGATGAATCCCTCATTGTCTACACATCTTACCACTAATGTTGCTAACTGATATGGGTCCAAGTATTTGTCAAATTGGGTCCATCCCTCTTTGGTAATGATGAAATGGTGAACTTTTGTGATGGTAGGGAATATACTACCTTTCATCTTTCCAGTGCAAGCTTCCTCTTGCAATCCACCCAGTTGTCTAAGAATTCCTGCCAGGCCAATCTTGAGTGGTACTCTGTAAGGGAGGACATTTGGAGTTCCCCTGAAACCATAGACACTAATAACTATTGAGACAGGGTATAAAATGAAATCACCCCAATTGTGAATAATTTGCAACTCTTTAGCATACTCCATTGGTCTCAAAAGTCTCAATACATCTGTGTGAATCCTAGGGTTATCTATACATAATAATGCTCTGATCCTAGAGGCAAAACATATATCAAATTAATAAAACTAGCCTCTTTCCTGTTCCAAGACAAGTCAGTACTCCACAACTGAATTGGCAAATCTTCATCATCCTTAAATTTGGTAAGATCTATTTCTTCTTCAAAATAGTCAGCATTATTAAATAAGATCATGTGCATCATCATAAAATACCATCCCATTGGCTTGACTATCTTAGAATCTTTTATGCCTACCAAACCTTGATGCATCAAGTCAAAAATGTAATTAGCACAAGTTAAAAACAACAGACAAATGTGGATGCAAAATTTGAACCACCATAAGCATAAAATGAACAGGCATTGTTATCTCCTCATCTTCTCCCAGAACATGACACACGGAACTATACATTCCTCTAGCCTTGCCATTAAAATAATCTAGTTTGAAGGGCTCTAGTGTGTTAGGGCCTACTACAATTATACCCTCTATCTTATTAAAATACCCTTTTAAGGCCTCATTTCTAAAATATTCCTTTTAATTCTTGTACACCTCTTTGAAGTATTCAAAATCAATGTCATCCATCTGAACAGAAAGATCACTCGTCTTGAATACTTTTCTTATCTCATCAGCTATGACATTCAACAATATGTTTCCATATGTATCTCTTTGAACCCTAGACACCTTATCATAGGCTTTTTCTATTGTAATTAACAAATCTATGTCCATAAATACTCCAGGAACTATTAATTTTCCTACATCCAGATCCCAAATATTATATTCTCGGGTAGGAGAATTTCTTTGGCCGAAAGAAATTTTGAAAAGACTAAGACCACTTGTGCTAACCTTTGTGTTCCTGGCCCATCTTCCCATGTCATATAAACCTTCCCCAACTCTAAAATGAGGATTTATAGGAACCACTCTTTTGATTTGCATAGAATCATTGGTAGATCCATTCAACTATTGTATAAGATCATCCCACACATTTCTGTCTTTGTAATCTACGTTACCAGTGAATTCAGTCCTAGGGGCCATTTTCTAAACTTAGGGCTTCTTACGGTAATAATATTATATTGTATCAATACTCTATTTATATTTTAGAATTTTAAACCCTACTGCAAGCATGAATCTTAATGTTTCAACAACAGACTTACCTGTTCTGCAATTTGTTACACAGAGCGCGAGATTGCTACAACTTTGAGTTTTGATTCAATCACTTTGATGGTTATGGTAGCTTCAAACTCAAGAAATGAATTATATGCTTCAATCAAATCAATCTCTCGCATTGAATTTTACTGAAGTGGTCACATGCTCTGTAATCAATTCATCTGGTTTGAAACTTGCAGCTTAACGGTTCACTGAAACCATTCTGAAAATTTAAATTTGAACCATAGATCCCACAGTATCTCATTCATCGTGTGGCTCTCATCACTTTACGGGAACCACTACTCATACTGGACACGTTTCAAAATGAATTGATTCCTTAAACATTATATCTTGTGCATCTCCTCAATAAGCCTTTAAGTCAGCCGTTCGATCCTTTCTAACTTGGCCACCAGTTACTTTACTCAGGCTTTACTAACCGCGGATGTAACTTTAACAACTTGGACATGCATCAAAACCACTTAATGGCTTATATGCTAGATCTTCCACATCTCTACTTTAAGTCATTAAGTGAGCTATCTGATCTTTCTCAAATTGCATCCTCTTTATCTCATCCTTGCACTGCATCAGGCCCACCAACTTGGACACGCATCATCATGACTTAATCACTTATACTATAGATCTTAATCACTTTAACACCAAGTGATTAAGTCAATCATAAGACCAATCTTTAGATGCTCAACCTTTAATTCCTTCCTTATGACCTCAGTCGGACCCACTAGGACACATGGCATCATGACTTAATCACTTACATGTTAGATCTCATTCAGTTTGTCATCAAGCCATCAAGCCAGCTGTTAGATCTTTTCTGAACTGTCATCCCTTTAATCTGTGATCACTTTTACTATTAATGGAATCCATGTCATCTCCTAGACACATGGAAGCATAGCTTAATGACTTGCATGATAGATCTTATGCATCTTCGGGTTAAGAAATTAAGTTAGCCATTAGATCTTTAGGGATTCTGACTGCATTTTAACAACAGTTGTTCACAAGTCTCAGGCCCACCAACTGCCACACGTCATCACCACTTAATTGCTTATACATTAGATGGTGCACATCTTTGGATTAAGACATTAAGCGAACCGTTGGATCTATCTGCACTTTAATCTCCATCAAACTTTACAACTGGGCCCACGTCACTATAGGGACAAGCATCATTCACACTTAATGACTTATACTATAGATCTTGATCATGTTGAGAGTAAACTATTAAGTGGACCGTTGGATGAAATAGGAACTGCACACTATTTTACTAAAGCTTTAACTGATGTTGGACCCGCCAAAAACATGTGTCATCACCGCTTAATGACTTACACATTAGTTTTGTGCATCTTGGGACTAAGTCATTAAGTGGACCATTAGATCAAAACATACTAGCTTGACACATAATGGTTTAATAAAATATTTGCGGGCTTTAGAGTTAGGGATTAATAAAGTGCCAAGGCATTAGGAATTTACAAACTATTGAATGCGGACCCTTTTAAAAGAGCACATGGTGGACACATGATTTAAGTGACAAAAAGGTAATGTAAAATTAGAAACCACTCTAATGATTAGGGTTTGAAGATAAGATTTACACTTTGAAACATGAAAGAAAGGGTTTCAAAAATTTACATAAGACCCCTTTTTGTAAATAAAGACCAAGGACTCATTGTTTTGGAAAAAAATTTAACCAGACCTAATAGGCCCAATACGCTTAAAAGATGTAATACTGGCCTAGAAGGCTTGAAATTGGTTGTAATGGCCATAACAAGGCCTTTTGATGTTAAAATTAATTTACATAGTCATTAGGAGGGTCTCTGAGGAGTTAGAGGAACTTTGGGACAAAAGTTGCTATTCTTGTAAAAGTTGCACACAAAGTTGCTATGCAACGTTTGCATCTTTTGAACAACTTTTACAAAAGTGACCCCAACAGTCAAGACGTTAAAAATTAAGTTGGGGCAGGTTTATTTGGGTGTTTTTTTTTCCTTTTTGGAAAAGGATGTATGGGTTAGACAATTGGATAAAGTTTTTTGGTGATTAGACAATAAAGAATTCAAAGTTTTCCTGCTTACTTTCGTTGTTTTCATGTTGGCACGTGCGGTGGTAGATTATATCTGAAAATATGATTTCATATTTTAGTAGGAAGATTAGTTATAAGGTTAATGCATTTTGTTTGAAACATTTTGGTGGAGTTTGGTGCATTCTAGAGATAAATTACTAAGACTAGTCTAGATTTGAACCCTCAACTAGGGTTTCCCATTAAAATATCTCTAACTTGAGATTTCACTGTAGAGATTCAATGACCCTGGGTGAAATCCAAGTTAGGAAAATTTATTTTAAGAATATTTTGGTTTGGATTAGGAAGGATAAGGGATTCGATAGAAGTTTTATGCCCTAGTTGAGGCATCTCTATGTGCTCCACAAGACTATGACTGCAAATTCTATTGTAGAGCCAAGGGTGGAGTGAATTGGTGTGAACCAATGGTAGATTGTATGGTTTTTGGTTTCCCTCTAAGTGATTAGATGGTTGAGAGTGCAGGGAGGATTCATTTCCAAGGGGTTGCTTTGTAAAACCATCCTAATTAGGACTTTTAACCCTATTAGCCCTATGAAGGAAAATACCCTCATTATCAGAGTCACAAACCAAGAGTTGGGGTGTTGATAGAAGTCCTAAAAGGGTGTCAAAAAAGGTTACCTATTTAGGGGATCCTTTGGGATATTGTAAATTTAAGTCCTAAAATCTCAAGGATTAGACCTACCAAGAATTAGGCCTTGTACACTAGGTCTAATTGGATTTTTGTGTTTCCAAGTCCTTTCAGAGGGTTTGAGTGACCATTTTAGGTTGTGTTGAGTCCAATTAGAACATGAGATTCCATTCCACCCATTCGTAAGTCAAGATCTCATTCTTAAAAAATTGTCACCCATTTGTAAAGGAGTTTGTAAATGGGTATGAGGAGTTGAAGATTTGTAATTCTTGGAGAGAGGTTGTGGTTGAGAGAAGGGTGTGTTTTAGGATCCTATAGGAGCCTTAGGGTCTATCTCAAGGTCATAAAGGAGAAAATCTTGGGCTAGTGACCCCTTTACAAAGAGAAACTTGTGAGTTGTGTTTCTTTGTTCTACAAGGATTTGAGTACTAACCTAACCTACTTCCTCATCATATTGGTATTAGAGTAGAAAAGATCTTCCCATGGAGTGCATGTCTAACAAAGAACTAGAGGTGGAATTTGAGGCTGATACAATGCCTCCTAAGAATATGTATCAAGAAGCCATTAGGAAGATGATGGAAGAGATGCTTGCAGAAAAAAATGGAAGAGATCAAGAGGTTGGTAGTAAGGACAAAGATGTTGATGGTGAGAATGACGTAGATGAAGAAGGTGAAGAGGAAGAATCCCAAGAATATACAAGGGACTTACCCGCAGACTAGAAGGATTTTTTGGATGAACTGAAATCAGTAAGAAGTGATGGCACTGAGAAGCTACCAAGCTATGGGGGTGGCCTAGATTCTAATGAACTCATTGAATGGATGGAATCCATGACCAACCACTTTGAAATGAATCAAGTGGAAAAGGGAGACATAGTTAGGAATGCAAAAGGGAAGTTGAATGGTTTTGTACTAGCATGGTGGAACTTTGTTCAAGGTGAAAGAGTGAAGGAGGGTAGAAACATGATCTCATCTTGGGAGAAAATGAAGTCTAAGGTCAAGGCCCAATTTCTACCCATAGACTACAAAGTACAGATGTACAAGAAACTAAAAATCCTAAAGTAGAGGAATTTGGATGTCAGTGCATACACTCAAGAGTTTCACAAAGTGAGTCTTAGATCTAACAAACAAGAAGAGGAAGCACAAAAGTTAGCCAAATATTTGAATGTCTTGAGGTTGAATATCCAAGATGAGATAAGTCTCTAGGCTCCTGAGATAGTGAATTTTTTTTTCCAAATGGCTCTTAGAGTGGAGGAGAAGTTGAGGATAAGGGGTGATAAAAAACATAGAGTCAGAGGTGGAAATAATAATAGATGAAGAGGTAGTTTTGGTAACATAAGACGAGGCCAAGGATCCCAAGGGAAGTCTATCCCTAGAGAGAAGATGGGGGACTCAAGTAGCAGAGGAGGTTACAGAGGTAGGGGTCGAATGGAGGAAAGTTTAATGGGCCAAGTAGAGGATCCAAGTTCTTTGGAATGAAGTGCTACAATTGTGGCCAACTGGGGCATCCTACTTATAGGTGTCCATAGAAGGATTCAACTTGTCAAAACCATGAAAGGAGGGTAAATTATGTACATTAAGATGCTACTAGTGTACATTCTCTTGAGGTGCAGTTGGTATCAGAATCAGTGAGAGAAAAATTGATGATCAAAAGGACATTGCTGAAGGAACCTTTCAAGGAGGAGACACCCCAAAGGAGAGCACTTTTTAGAATTCAATGCAAAATTAAAGTTAAGTTTTGTAAAGTTATTATTGATTCAGTCTCCACAAATAACATAGTTTCTTTGCAAGCAGTAAATAAGTTGATATTGGAAAAGGTTCCCCATTCTTTCCCCTATAAATTCGGATGGTTTGAAAAAGGGAAACATGTAGTGGTCAATGAGAAAGCTTGCATAGCATTCAATATAGGGGGGTACATGGATAAGATACTCTATGATATTCTACCAATGGATGTGTCTCACCTTCTTTTAGGTAGACCATGGAAATTTGATAGGAAGGCTCACAATGATGGTGAGAACAATTCATATGCATTTCAGACAGATGAGGTCACATATAAGATTCAGTCCATTCGTAACGAGAAAGAAACTAGTCAAGCGGGTCCTAGTGTGTTGATGGTGGGAGAAAAAGAGTTTGTAGACACTATGAAGGAAGAGGGAATAGGATTTTCCCTAGTATTGAAGCCAAAGGTAGAAGAAGAAGCCATTGTGAAGGAATAAATCACTAAGGAATTGAAGGGTCTGCTAGACAAATATGCTGACATAATCAGTGATGGTACACCAGGTACTTTTCCTCCTAACAGGAGTGTGAGTCACCAAATAGACTTAGTACCAAGAGCTTCCCTCCCAAACAAGGTTGCATATAAGATGAATCCTTAACAGAATGAGAAGATTTCCAAACATATTGAAGAATTTTTGGATAGTGGTATGATAAGAAAAAGTATAAGCCCATGTGTAGTCCCCATGGTCTTGGATCCAAACAAGGGGGTAAGTGGAGACTTTGTACAAATTCAAGGGGAATAAACACAATTATAATAAGATATAGGTTCCTCATACCTAGCATGGAAGACCTAATGAATTTCTTAGGTGGAGGAAGGTACTTCTCAAAGATAGACCTTAGAAGTATATATCATCAAATCAAGATCAGAGACTGGGACGAGTGGAAGACAACTTTCAAAACCAGAGAAGGCTTTTATAAATGGCTTGTAATACCATTTGGGCTCTCAAATGCACCAAGCACATTCATGAGACTCATGAATGAAGTATTGAAGGACCACATTGTAAATTTTTTGTAGTATATCTAAGATGATATACTAATTTTTAGTATAACCAAAGAGGAACACCTAAGGAATTTAGACATTGTATTAAAAAGGCTTTATGATGAGAAGTTACTAATAAATCTTGAAAAGTGTAAATTTTTGAAACAAGAAGTTGTGTACCTAGGTTTTTTTATCTCTCATGGAGACTTGAAGATGGACCAAGCTAATGTTGATGTCATACGTAATCATCCTATCCTAGGAATGCAAGAGATATGAGGAGATTTCATAGGTTGGCCACCTTCTATAGGAAATTCATAAATAATTTCAATGAGATTTGTTCTCCAATGTTGGACACCATAAAAGGAGGGAGAAAGACAAAGTTTCTTTGGAAAGATGGAGAAGAAAAAGGTTTTGAGTATCTAAAATAAAGGGTAGCTTCTCAACCTGTCTTGGTGTTACCTGATTTCAACAATACATTCACCATCGAGTGTGATGCTAGCAATATGGCCATTGGTGTTGTTTTAAGCCTAGAAGGAAGGCCTCTAGATTTATTTAGTGAAAAATTGGATGCAGAAAAGAGGAAATACTCCTCTTATGATATTGAGATGTATGCTATGGTGCAAGCACTGAGAAAGTGGAGACACTACCTCCTTCCCAAGGAATTTGTAGTTTTCACTAATAATCCTGCCTTAATGTTTTTGAATTCCCAGGAGAAATTGAGTCAAAAATACATGAAGTGGATTGAACATTTTCAAGAATACACCTTTTCTATTAAGCATAAGAAGGGACAATCCAATAAGGTGGTTGATGCACTTAGCCAAAGGGTGATGACTGGCCAAGAGATACAGGTGCAGAGCATAGGTATAGATTCCTTTAAGGATCTATATAGTGAGGATGAAGACTTCTTAGAGGCATATAAGGTATGAAAAGAATTTGAAAATACCTTCCATAGTGACTTCTCAGAGTGCACCTTGCAGAATGGACTTCTCTTTAAAGGACAACATTTGTGTGTCCCTAAAGGGTCAATGATGGAGAATCTAATTCAGGAGAAGCACAATGACAGTCTTGGTGGGCATTTTGGTCTAAATAAGACATTGTAGATGCTGCAGAGATTCTACCACCAGCCCAAAATGTAGAAGGACATCATAAAGTATTTAGAGACATGTACAAAATTCCAAAGAGACAAGGGGACATCATAAAATGTAGGACTATACCAACCTTTTCCAATACCCAACAGACCATGGGAGAGTCTTAGCATGGATTTTGTGGTAGGGTTTCCTAAAATAAAAGGGGATTATGATAGTATCTTTGTTGTAGTTGATTAATTCAATAAGATGACCCACTTTATACCCTCTAAAACTACTCATGATGCCTCTCATATTCCAAATTTTTTTTTTAGAGAGATAGTGAGGATTCATGGTTTGCCTTTAAGAATAGTCTCAGACATGGATGATAAATTCATTGGTTATTTTTTGATTTCATTAGGGAGGAGGTTTAGAACCAACTTGTCCTTCAGCTCTGCATACCACCCCCAAACATATGGATAGACCAAGGTGGTTAATAGGTCCTTGGGGAATTTACTAAGGTGTTTGACTAAGGAACATGGCCAAGCATGGGATGTGATCATTCCACAAGCAGAGTTTTCCTACAATGACTCTTTGAACATGAGTATAGGTAGGAGTTCCTTTGAAGTGGTTTATGATATGCATCCAAGGGGAGTCCTTGAATTGAGAGATATTTTAGGTATGGAGAAGAGGAGAGCCCATGTTGAAGAGTTTGTAGAAGCTATGAAGGAAGTCCATGAACAAGTTAGAGAAAATATCCAACAAAATATCCAAAAGGTGAATGAGAAAGTGGATCATAAGAAGAGGGGTCTATAATTCCAATTGGGAGACTTGGTTTTGGTATATTTGAACAAGGACAAGCTTCCCAAAGGCAGTCATACAAAGTTAATGATGAAGAGAATTGGACCATGTGAAATCTTGGCCAAGTATAGGGAAAATGAATACAAGGTAGACCTACCCTTAGATGTAGTTATTACCCCTATCTTCAATGTGGTAGAATTGATATAGTACAAAGGACACCAAATAACGAAAGGACATGATGCATATGGGGATGAAGAGCAGGAGTGGTTGAATCAGTTACCATCAAAGCAAGCTCCAATAGTATAAAATGTCCTAGATAGCATAGTGGTCAAATAGACTAGGAAGAAGACGTACTAGGAAAATATTATCTCATGGAAGGGGAAACCTACTTTAGAGGAAACTTGGATGCTGGAGGAAGATCTGAAGAAGCTAGGACTTGATCTTCCCCCACTACCAACTCAAGGGACTTAAGTTTTCTTCTCCCTCAAGAGCATGGTGCAAGATAAAAAAAGATTTATCCTTAAGGGATATTTTTTTTTTCTTTGATTAGGAGTTTAGGTATATTTTTTGACCCTATGGGTCTTTATTTTAATAAGGAATCATTAAAAGCCTTTATAGGGAGTCAAGTGTTGGTTCAAAATGACCTGTAGGGCATTTGGGCCCAATAGGCTCAAAAGATGTAATACTAGCCTAGAAGGCTTGAAATTGATTATAATGACTATACTAGGGAATATTTATGTTAAAATGAATTTACTTATTCATTAGGAGGGTATTTGAGGATTTAGGGGCACTTTGGGACAAAATTTTCTAATCTTGTAAAAGTTGCACACAAAGTTGCTATACAACTTTTGTATCTTTTGAGAAACTTTAGCAAAAGTGACCCCAATGATCAAGAAGTTAAAAATTAAGTTGGGGAAGGTTTTTTTGGGTCTTTTAAGCCTTTTTTAAGGATGTATGGGTTAGAAAATTTGAGAATTTGTTTTGTGATCGAACGATAAGGAATTCTAATTTTTCCTGCTTGTTTTCATTATTTTTATGTTGGCACATGCAGTGGTAGATTAGATATGAAAATGTGATTTAATATTCAAGTAGGAAGGTGAGTTATAAGGTTAATGCATTTGGTTTGAAGAAATTTGGTGTAGTTTGGTGCATTCTATAGATAAATTACTAAGACCGGTCTATATTTGAACCCTCAACTAGGGTTTCCCATTAAAATGTCTCCAACTTGAGATTTCACCGTGGAAACCCAATGACCCTGGATGAAATACAAGTTAGGATAATGTATTTTAAGAATATTTTTTTGGGGGGAAGGAAGGATAAGGGATTTGACAAAATTTTGATTCCCTAGTCGAGCATCTTTATGTCCTCAATAAGGCTGTGAGTTTAAATTGTGTTGTAGAGCCAAGGGTAGAGTGAATTGGTGTCAACCAATGGTGGATTGTGTGGTTTGTTTTGTACCTCTAATTTATTTTATTGTTGAGAGTGTAGGGAGGATTCATTTCCAAGGGGTTGCTTTGTAAAACTAGTCTAATTAGGAATTTTAGCCCTATTATCCCTATGAAGGACAATACCATCATTGTGAGATTCAAAAAAAAAGAGTTGGGGTGTTGATAGATGTCCATAAACTTTTTCATAAAAGTTTACCTATTCATGGTATCATTTGGGATATTGCAAAGTGAAGTCCTAAAAACTCGAGGATTAGACCTACTAGCAATTAGGCCCTTGTACACTAGGTCTAATTGTCTTTTTGTGTTTCCAAGTCTTTTCAGAGGGGTTGAGTGACCATTTTGGGTTGTGTTGAGTCTAAGTAAAACATGGGATTCTATTCCACTCATTACTAAGTCAAGATCCCATGATTAAAAAATTGTCACCCATTTGTAAAGGAGTTGGTAAATGGGCATGAGCAGTTGAAGAGTTGTAATTCTTGGAGAGAGGTTGTGGTTGAGAGAAGGGTGCGTTTTAGGGTTATTTATGAGCCTTAGGTTCTATCTCAAGGCCTTTAACACTCTTGGGGTAGTGATCCATTTACAAAGAGAAACTTGAGGGTTGTGTTTCTTTGTTCCACAAGGATTTGAGTACTAACCTAACCTACCTCCCCATCACAAATAAAACATAAAGAAAGAATCCACAACATCATAACACCATGATTTATTTATCATGGAAACCCTATTAGGGGTAAAACCACGGTGGGGATGGAACCCAAAAATGATTACTCTACAAAGTAATAACCTTGTTAAAGGTTTGAGTACAATAAGAGGAATGCACATGCATTCAATAACACTTCCTAGAGATCATTGCACATATTACAAAAGAGGGCTAACACCTTAAATGGACTAAAATCCACTATGGAAAATAATCCACTAATCATGAACTGAATGCTAGCATCTATATCATGCCTGAGTGATCACACAATAGTGGGTTACATTTTTTTGCCTAAACGGACATTGAAGTCTACATTTTGAAAAACACTTTCAGATTCGGATGCATATTGTCGTTAAACCATTTGAAATCAGAAGATGAAGTAAACTAGAGTATTTTAGGATTTTTTCTCTAGATTCTAAATATTATTATTTTTTTTTTTTTTGAATTGATTTGAATGGTTTTTTTTTTCTCCCACTAAAACTGCTATGTTGCTGAAAATGTCATTTTCAAAAAGTTACATTGACTTCATAGAGCATCATTTTTTTTCTAAAATAGATATCAATGCACTTCTTTTGAATTTGGTTTTGTAACATCCATACGGAGGGCATGAAATTGGTTTGATGACATTATCATGATTATTACATATTTTATGAATGTTTGAAGTAGAGTAAACCATAATTTTGACATACCTTGACTGCATAGCTTATAACTTGTTGTGTATTTATAGAAATTCAATTTTTCTTTTTGATATAAATTAGACTCGAAGTTAGAGGGACCTGTTATTTAAAAAAAAAAAATTCTCTTTTCTACTATTTTTCATTGAATGTCAAACTTGGAGGGTTTATATTGGATAAAACACCTACATTTGATGCACGTCAAAAAATATAGACCTAATTAATTCAAAAATTGTCAAATCTATATTCATTAGAAATCTCGTTCAAAGTACTTGTGCAATGCAAAAGGATGTCTCCCTATTCTTCCATTTGAGCCCCGCACTTGAGCCCCAAAGCCATGAAAACTGCAGATTTATGTTAGCCTCTGCAAATGGCCTCTAATCAGACAGTTTCGATAGAAACTACTTTCGATAGAAAGTAGTTTTGATTGAAACTACTTTCTATCAAAAATAATTGAGTGAAATTTCCATATTTAAGGACTTTCGATAGAAAGTACTTTCTATCAAAAGTACTTTCTAAATCCGTCTGCTTCACAAATTTGAGGAGGAATTTCTTCCTCCGAAAAAGTGTAACCCACTATTGTGGGTTCACCCGCCTATATAGTTCCAATGAAGTGCAATAAAAAATCTTTCCCAATCATCAACCTAACCTTTGCTTAAAGATCCTTCGCATATACAACATATAACCATAACATATCTAACCATCACAATACAAAATCAACTCAAAAACTTGATCTTGTAGACACCTAAAAATGGCCTATTGCTCTAAGCAACGATATTACTAATATTCCTCTTTAATTTATTTAATAATCTTTATTATGTATTTAATTGCATCTTTCTACCATATTCTAAGATCAAAATCTTTATTTCCCTTTAATTTCATGTAGTTAAGTAGTTTTAATTAATTACTTTAATTATTCAACATCTAATCAATATTTCATCACCTATTCGTCTACAAAATAATTAAATAGTTAAACATTATTTAATTATTCCATCTCCTTATAATTAATTAAATAATCAAATTTAATTAATGTTCCCCCTCCACTAATTATTACATTTATGTAATAATTAAATCAAATTCTATCTCATAATTTAAAAATTATATTTATTTAATTAAACTAATTATCCCCCTCTCATGATTAAATAAATTATATTTATTTAATTAAACTAATAATTCCTCTCATAAATAAATAAGTAATTATTTATTTACAAAATATTCCCATGTGTAAATAAATAATTTATTATTTATTTAAATCATAATTATCCTCCTAAATTCCTAACTCACACTCACTTTTAGTTAGCTTCTCAATCACAATTCCTTCCTCCACAATTATCTCTCCTAACTATTCAATTCACATTGTTAATTCCTCCCCCAACAATCAGTTAAATCTTCAGTCAATTTAGTCTTCTAATCCATGCAATCAGTTAACTCATCCATACCATTTGTTAACTCACCACTCTATTCAATTCATCTCTCTAATCTATTTTCTAACAGGTCAATCAATCCCCTAATCATGACAGTCAAACAGAGTTGAACTCCTACTCACTTTGAGTTCAACTCCTCAATCAAAACCAATCAGTTGTTCAATCATGGATTCTTGGTAGAAACCCCTAAAATATTATAAATAGAGATCCAAACCTTTGATTTTGGTAACCATAATTGCTTTTAATTCTTATGATGGAATACAATCGAGCACTCATTTCGGAAAGCCCACATCGCATAAAGATGGAGAACACCAAGGAAGGACTACATGGTTTGCATATTCATTTTGTTTGAAATGATTTTATATTATTAATCATTTATGCTTATTATTTGTCTTGTATCCTTTCTTCAGTATTGGGAATACTAATCGCTTTAACATTCTCTTTGTGGTTGAGATTTTAGTGTTATTGCAGGATTCTATTATACCCAATTACAAATGGTGAACCCGACGTGAAATTTGGTCATATCTTTTAAACCGCTTGGAATGTTTTTATGAATTTTTTTTAAGCAGGTTTACTCTGATCTAAGGAGGCCAAAATCCAAAATTCAGATTTTTTAGAGTTTTTTTTATTTTGTTAATAAATTGTTTATGATATTTCATAGAAAATCATTTCTTGGCACAAATGAGAGTTTCTTTTTGAAAAATTTACATTTTTAGAAAGGTCTTGAAATTCTGCAGGGGATTTATTCTCTGTGATTTTAATGTTTATGAAAAATATTTTAAAAAATATTCGATCTTTTAAAATAGGTCTTTTTTGATAAAATGGGTCCCTAGGGCACAAATTAAGGAATTATGACCTAAACTTTGTTTTGAAGGTATTGGTAAAAATAATAAAGCTACAATCCAAAATTCTGATTTTTCTGATTTTTTATTTTTTTTATGATATTTCATATAAAAAAATCTAGACACAAATCAACATTTCTTTTCAAAAAAGTTACATTTTTGGAAAGGTCTTGAAATTATACAGAGGGTTTATTATCTGTTATTTTAATTTTTATGAGAAATATTTTCAAGAAAAGAAAGATCTTTGAAAGTTTTATTTTTGTGTGTAGGTGCAGGTGATAATAGTTTTATCAAAAACATTGTTTCAAAACTAAAAATGACATTTGCTCCTCTTCTATCTAAAATATCATTCTCTATTGTAAAAAGACATATTTTCATTTTTGAAAATATGCACTTGATGTAATGAAAACATGTAGTGGGCCACCAAAGCACAAAAAGTTAAAATTCAGAAGCCTATCAAGCAACGAAAAAGAGAGCGAGAGATTAAACAGAACAAAGAACATGCACGTAGATTAAGATTTGAGGCACTTGAGGCATAGATCGGTTACAAAGTTCTTATAAACACATATTTGGACAAGGTAAGATAATTTTCTGATAATTTCAATTGTCATTATATCAATACTAGCATGCTTGTGGATTATCAGATCTAAATTGCTAGGTTTTTCGGTACTAACTATTTCTTGATAGCTTGTGGTGTGGAAGCAACTTAAATTTTGCTAAATCTAAAATCAATTCATTTATCTTTTGGTACTTAAAAATAAAAATGTATGCTCAAACATCACAATCTCGTCTTTCAAATTGGTGCATAAAATTGAAGTGTGGTTACCAACTGAACAAGGCAAAGAACTTTTGAAATTGGTGCACTTAAAACTAAACAAGAAAATATCATTTGGTTTGGGCTTAAAATTTAACTCACGTGCTTGTATGGATAGTAGCTTAGTTCACATTTTATTTTTCGGTGCTTAATTTGATTAACCATGTATTTTGAGTCTTTAGTGCACTTGCATAATTTGTTAGAATAGAAACATTTTTAATTTTTTTAGAGAGGCTTGTCTGGGGAAAGCATGTTAGGATTAAGTAATACTGAGAGGGGGGTGAATTATATTACAACACTTTAAACATAAACATAAAACACACAACTCATAACACCATGAATTTGTTGTCGAGGAAACCTTGGCCAAGGGAAAACCTTGAGGAGGATGGTACCCACAAATATGTACTAAAAGTATTATGTCCCTATTAGGATACCTATCCCTATTAGGAGCTTATTATTACATTAGCACATTTCCTTGTTAGAGGAATACAAAAACCTTGTTAAAGGTATATTGAGCATTGCTCATACAATCAAAAATATGATTATGTTACACTGATTTCTCAATAGTGAACAATACAATCATCTTCTATGCTTAGGTAGTTCCTATTGTAGTTCTCATCACCATCTATCTGATTCTAAAATCAAAATGCATCCATCTGTTCGCATCCATTTATCCATCTCCATACTACCACATATATGCTTCTCTTCACAAAAAAACTCTTCCTATATATATATATATATCATTATATGTCCATTCGGCTTCCAATGCATCACAAAATAGAATTAACACTTATACAAAAGGTAAATACCAAATCAGTGATCATACACTAACAAAGCATAGGTAATCCTCTATGAGAATCCAACTTAGCACGTTTGGACTCCGCATTATACTCCCTTAATCATTGCAACCTTTCATCTGCCATGTATCAGTGTTACTCTATCTTCACACGTCTTCAAAATATTGTAACTTACTTTGATCAAAACAAAAAGATAAGAGACCTTAACTAAAGGTCATATACATCCCAAAATATCTTCTCCTAAGCTCACATGTCTTCAGTCATCATATATTGTGTTCACTGATCAAAATTATATTCCTATACTCTGTAATTTTTCTTTCTGGACTTAGTTATTTTGTAATCAATAACTCCAAAAATATGTTTGAAACCAAGTGACCATCCATACCAGATGTGCTACCATTAATGAAAACCCTAAAGCATTCCATAACCTTCCTGAATGAGCCACTTGCCAACAATATCTCCCTTTGGCATTGATGGCAACACTTAGAAAAAAATGACTAAGTGTCAATACCAAAAATAATATACAATGTACTTCTATAACTCTTTTACATATTTTATTTTCATCTATATCTTCTCTGTACATTTTTTGTATTTTCTCTTCTTCCCCTTTGACATCAATGGAAAAGATATACAAAAATGTAGAATAACAAAATTGCTTACCAAAAATTTTTATACCATTTTTAGCACATCTTGGAATGAGCTTTCCAATATCTTCACTTCCTCCGACTAGGTCTTTACTAGTATCTGACTCACATTAATCAGTCCATTTAGTGCAAAAGAGGATGTCTATGTTGCCTTTAGCTTGGTAGGCATGAATCTAGTGAGGACCTGCTATGTTTTCTCCATGTCTGAAATGTGGATCTCAAGAATTGATAACTTAGGAGTAATTAAACTCTTCAGCATACCAAATCTTCCCACAACTCTCCCTTTCTTTGTATCCAAAACACTTAATTTATCCAATAGCCTAGACACTTCTCTATCTAACTCCAATATGGTATGTGAGGAGGTCTCACAACTATTCATCAAATTTTCTAGAGTTTGTTTGTCCTTTTCTATTATATCCTCAATGTTCTTAATGTGTCTGATAGGATTTATACAGTAACTGTATAAATTTCTCCCATGCGACACACAACTATTTTCTTTAGATATGTTTTTTCTCAGTATTCCTAAGTCCCAAGAAATAGACTTGCATACTTCCTCCAAATTCTTCGCAAGGTACTTCTTCTCTACCTTTTCTTCAACAATATTCTCTAAGGACTCATAATGACTATCACATTCATCCAATACCTTGTTCAAATTCTTTGCATTGTCCCTTGATTGGAAAGCAATAGGTATAGGTAGGATTTTGTTGAAAGTATCACCTACTCTTTCCATTACCCTTGACTTCTTCTCACCTTTCTTCTCAGATCTCTCCTTCACTTTTGAAAATGTGATGAAGGATATCTTCATCAACTCATCCTAATCCCTACTCTCAACATCAGTGTTGAGAGTTCTATCTCCACTTTCCAACAATAAATATGAAGAAATAGATGCATGAGTTTCTTGTTTCACTTCAACTTTATCTCCTACTTTCTTTTCTATTTCAGTTTCGCTCACTTTTTTCTCTTCTTTCTCTGTCACTGTTAGATTAATGCTTCCTTCATCAATGTCAGTAATCTTCACAAAAGGATCATTAACATCCTGCAAAGTGTCCAAAGACACAAGCACACCAAAAACAAAGAAATCTGGTTGCTTCACAATACTAACAAAATGGCTATTGTCTTCATCCTTTGATGTATCAAGGTTTACATCAGCTATTCTTGATGACTCACCTTTTAGAATTTAAGGCTTAGTGGTGTTAGGAGGTGAGGACTTCTCAGGTTAAGTTCCCATCAAAACCTTATCAATTGCCTTATGTGTTTCCTCAATAAATTCTTCATACATTCTCCCCATTATCTTCACCATTCTTGACTTGGTTTGCAACAAAGGTTTCAAATAATTTAATATATTTTCCATTTCTTTGACTGAAACAACAGGAAACATACCTTCAAATTCTTGTACTCTGATTATTTCATCTTGTATCTAAGATAAATGTTTCCTTATTTCCAATTTATCATAAACTTCTTCAAGTATACTACCTTCACCTTCTATCAAGTTCTTCTTAAAAGTAACTAAATGATTTATTACCATGTCTTCAATCAAAAGTTTATCAGATTCCTCATACCTCTCATAGTATCTGATCAATGAGATAAGATTTCCCTACTCAACTATTCTCTTCTCTAGTATTTTCATGTCAGGTTTCCAGAGTTTTTTCAGATCATTGTTCTTCTCTTCTCTTCAACTTGCTTCTCTTCTCCCTTATTCTCTTCAACTTTATTCTCTTCTCCCTTCTTCTTTTCAACTTTTTTCCTCTATCTCTTAGGCACAGAGTCCTGTTTGGTGAATCTTGTGTTCCTTCTAGGAAATTCCATGAGTTTAACTTCCTGCAATGTTCTCTTTGGTGGTTTAGATGTAGTCTCTAGTACATCGATCCCAGTAGAATGTATACTGATAACCTTCTCAACTTCTGGAGGTGGAAGGGCTGCAGGAGCAGTGCTCGCCAACCTAGAACCTCTTTCTATCATCTTCTTTCTTACCACTTTCATGATCTCCTTCTATGTTATACTAGACTTGGTTGCTAGATCATTTACCATATTTTCTACTTTTCTCTTTCTTTTAGCTCGAGTCTGCTCTCCCCTTATCTTCACAAAATTATCTTCATAGGTACCTCATCTTTCTTCAGATGGATCAATTTTTTAGGATAGAATATGTTCTACTTGCATAGTCAATACCTCAGAACTAACTTCATATCCCAGAGGATAACACCACTTCTTCCTAGGTTGTACTACCTCAAAGAAAACACAATCATTTTCAACCATAAAATAGATTGTATCCTTGTATTTTTCTACCAATGCCTCAGGGATCCTCATTCTTTCATTCATTTGTCTCTACAAGATCTTGATATTACCAAATAATTCACCATCAACCCATGTATTATTCTATCTTCTTTAGCTCTGTGTGATCTGAATTCCAGTGGGTTCACTATCCTTCCAAGCTCTAGGGTGCATACCAAGAAAACTATGAACAATATGAATATACATGTGTATCAGTAGAGACCCAAACCTGAATGCCTTTGACCTATCCTTCTTGATTTTCCTCACATTCTCCAAGAACTATTGTGCAAGTACTTCACAAAGGTTATAGTTAATAGTTTTTTGCACCATCTTATATGCCATCATGATCACTCATACTGATACTGAGTTAGGTCGATTGTTGTAATGTAGTTTATAACCTAGAATCATTGAAACCAATCTAACATCTTGCTAAAATATGTCATTAATTGTCATCATTCTCTTATCCCATTGCGAATGAGTTAGGGTTTCCACATGTTTCTTTGTGTTCTTCTTTGTGATAAGGATAACACCAGACTTATCCAAACATGTTATACCATGAATTATGTCACTACAAATCTTCACTGGCTGATCTCTGAGACAAATGAACTAGTTGTGAACTCTGCTCAGAATGATCTTGATCTATTCCTCTTCTTTGAATTCACAAAGTTTTTTCATCCACATTATACTAAGGTTCTCAATATGTGCAGACTCATCTTTCATCTTACCATCTGCTCCAATCATGTCTTTCATCTCTTTATTTGTATGGATGTTTCTTGAATTTATACCTAGGCCTTTCGGAGACATCAAAAATCAATGAAGTATCCATAACCAAAGCTTCACAAATGATCTAAATACCTTTTATTTGTCGATTCCTTGAATTTATACTTCGATAAAATGCTCAACAGACTTGCTTCTTTTCTTCTCTCAGCTCAAATTCATGTTCTCCTTAGGCTCTGTTCTTCAAATGATGTTCAGAAAGGCTATTTCGATCGACCTTATACTTCGTTGTGTAAATAAATGAAACAGTTACCAATAAACTCATCTCTGCACATAATCTAGTCGATTAACAATCTAGCAATCATAAGATATAGATTTGTAAAACCATGCGATCATATATATAAGTTCCATAATATCTCCACATACTCTCTCTAAGCTTGCAATATCTTACTTCTCATAATCAGGGGCTGGATAGATTTATGATGTTTCCTTCCAATGCTCCCCTAAGGCCATGCTTGGCTATCTAGGTTATTTTGGAAATGCTCACATTAGGCGAAGACTCAATAGCATCTACTGACTCTCCCTGAACCATTTCCCCATTTGATTCCTTTACTTTCCATACCTTACCATTGTTTACATCTTCTACTTTTCTGAAATGACTATTAAATTCTTCTATAATAATCTTAACATCATTATTACTCTTCTTTGTATCAATAGGTGGAGGACCACTTCTATTCTCAAGTCTATTGTATCTGCAAAACCTCTCTATGTGTCCTAGATTATGACATTTTTAGCATGTAGGAGGTGGTCTATTCTGATTAACCTGCAACTTACAATACTTTGCAATGTTCCCAAAGTTATTGTACTTGTAACATGTGATCTTAGTTGTTGTTCCTTCCCTATTGTAATATTTCTTGATTCTTGATTGATCAAGTTTCCTGCATTCTACCTTCTTGTGTCTAAATCCATTACAATTACAGTAATATTTGAAAAGGTTTTGTAAGGATCTTTACCTCTGTAGTCTCTGTTCATGTGTCCAATCTTATTGCATCCAGAATATCTACCTCTAAAAGGTCTTATATGATCTTTAGGTTCTTCAAGAGTAGATCTTTCTCCATCAGTCTTTACTTCTGATTTTTCTTCCTGAGTCTTTGAACGTACAGCTTCATTGAAGCCAATTCCAGTCATGTCTCCTTTAGGTTTCTGTCTATCTCTCTACTCATCAATCTTATCGCTTCTTGAATGAATTTTTTCAATATGTTTCTTTGCCTCAACAACTTCTCCTTTTATGATATGATTATATTTCTCTAATTCTATATATTTGTTCTTGCAGTGATCAAGTTCAATCTTCATTTGTCCCATCTGAATATTTGTATCTTTTAAGGTTTCTTCAATTTTTTTTCTATCATTGTCTGAATCATCTTTTATCTTATCCATAAGATCTTGTCTCTGACTCCTGGATAGTTCAAGTTGTTCTTTTAGTTTCTTGATGAAACCCTCAGCTCTTCTCAATTTGAATCTCAAGTCACCATTCTTTGCTTTAGCCTTATCAAGGTCTTCAAGTGTTGCTTCAATGTTTTCTTCCAAATTTTTAGAATCCATATTGATCTCCCTTAAGCTATATTTAGACTTTCTCTCCAAGGGCCAATAGCTCTTATACCAATTTTTAGGATTAATTAATACTGAGAGGAGGGGTGAATCAGTATTACAACACTTTAAACATGAACATAGTAAATTCCAACTTAATCAGATAATTTTTGAAATGAAAAGAACATAAACATAAAACACACAACCCATAACACCATGAATTTGTTATCGAGGAAACCCTAGCCAAGGGAAAACCTTGGTGGGGATGGTACCCACAAATATGTACTCAAATTATTATGTCCCTATTAGGAGACCTAGCCCTCTTAGGAGCTGATTATTACATTAGCACATTTCCTTGTGAGAGGAATACAAAAATGTTGTTAAAGGTATACTGAGCTCGCTGCTCATGCAATCAGAAATATGATTCTGTTACAATGATTTCTCAATAGTGAACAATAAAAGCATATGTTATGCTTAGGTAGTTCTTGTTGTAGTTTGCATCACCATCTATTTGATTATGACATCATAATGCATTCATCTATTTGTATCCATTCATCACATCTCCATACTACCACATACATACTTCACTTCACAAAAATCTCTTCCTATATATACATCATTATATGTCGAGTCATCTTCCAATGCATCACAAAATAGAATTAACACTTATACAAAAGGTAAATAACAAGTCAGAGATCATACACTAACAAAAAATAGGTAATCTTCAATCAAAACCCAACATAACATGTTTGGACTCTGCATTATACTCCCTTAGTTATCACAACCTTTCATATGTCTTATATCACCGTTACTCTATCTTCGTATGTCTTAAAAATACTGTAACTTACTACTATCAACACCAAAACATAAGAGACCTTAAGTGAAGGTCATATACATCCCCAAATATCATCTCCTAAGGTCTCATGTATTTTGTCATCATATATTGTGTTCACTGATAAAAAATGTACTTCTATACTTTGTAATTCTAGTTTCTAGACTTGGTCATTTTGCAAGCTATAACTCCAAAAATGTGTTTGATACCAAGAAACTATCCATACCAGATGTGTTTCCATAAATGAAAACCCTAAAGTGTTCCATAACATTCCTGAATGAACCACTTTCCAACAAAGCACTTCTTCCTCAGAGGATGACCTCAAACTGGCAATCCTTCTTATCAGTATATAAACAAGTCGTGGGCCAAATCCCAGAATGTCTTATATCTAGCCAAGATTGGGTGAGGTATGTTGATGATAGTATGGATCAGGTGAAGTATCCCTAAGTAGCCATAATGATAAACTAGGCTCTTAATTGATTTAAACACATACAAACACATTTGATAGACACTACAAACCTTACTACAACCTAGTTAATTAGAGAGCCACCTGGTTAACCTCCGAATCAAGTGTGTTATTATAGTGCAAGGGGTTGCAGAATTTCCCTGTAAGATTCCCAACATATGTGTTCTAGGGTATTTTTTTTATGAAAGAGATCTTCATTAGCATGACAACAATACCTAGGAAAGGCAAAAACATGGGCACCTACGTCATGGATCTTTGTTTCCTAGTAGCATGAAAATTACTTTGTAAAATGATGAACATCAAAAGAATTGGGCCCATAATCTTAAATCTTGAAGCCAATTGACCATAGATTAATCTGACTATTTATGTTTTGACCATGTGAAAACCTTGCAGCTTGAAAAATGTGATGAGCATACACTAATCATTTCATATTTTATTGAGTCAATCCTGTGGTTACACTGAGTTTATGATTGTTGAATTTGTACACATCTCAAACATTGGTCCTACAACATTTCCCTATCAAAATCCTATCAGATAACCAAGAAGATCCAACAAATGGGTCCCAAAACATTCCATTTGTCTCTTATCATGAAAATTGGTGATCGGTGTACCCTTGCATATTCATCCAACATTTTTAGCATCATTTCTAGCATAGAATCTTGCATAGTCATCATTATAATCCAGAAATTTCAAAATCCCCAAAACAGTTTGCATTTCCTAGAAGTTAAGTTTTCCACCTTTCAAAATCTTTTGCAGATTAGAGAGTGTGTTTCCTTAGGACATTCCACTATTGGTCTTACGTATTATCTTGGCTTCATCAAAATTTAGTCACCATCATCTTTCCTTGTCTTAGGAACCTATCATTCTAGTTAACACTTGTCTTAGACATACATGATTTATAGTATGAGTCATCTTTGTCCTACCTTTTTCAAGTCAAGATTTTCCATAGAATCATTCAGGTCTTTCCTCAGAGATTTCACCATGGAAGTTTGTAGATTCTCTTTTAGGTCATATTACCTTCATTTTAGGTAGCATCCTAGTCATTCATTCCCAGATTTCCTCAGCATCTTATTACCAAAAAATCCAAAAAAAAAAGGCTTCATTTCTCCTTTGCATATGTTGTTCATGAGATCACAAAATAACAAAGGAATAATGGATCCCAACACAAAACCCAGACACGATCCCAACTATGAAACTAATGTTCTTATTCAAAAGACCCGATGACTAGATTTCAACGATCCAAAGACTATTCAACATCCTAAGAAAACACACGTTGATATCCAATAGTTACCCCGTATCCCTCCACCAGAAGATGAATTCCCATTTGATAATATTAGGGATAAATGCAATGATAGGAAAGAAGTTAACAATGCCCTAGAAACTCTTGAAGTAATGGTTGTTGTGGGAACACTATTGGCAACTAACCCAAATGTGTACTTCAAAATGCTTGCACAGAATGGTGCCAAACTACCTGCTAGATACAAAACCTCCTCCATATTAGAAGCCACCCCATGAAATCATCTTGGCTTGATTTTGTAACACCCCTTCCAATCAATTCCATTTTACCTTCTACCAACCCCAATCAAAATGTCTCCCAAGTGACCACATCTTCCACCACACTAGGTATCCAATACAACAACCCTCTGCCACTTTTCCAATCATATCTAGCACATATAGCACCAAAATGACGCCTTCAATTATGACCTCAACCCATCTAGCGTTTACATCTAATATGGATCCACGATGTCACAATCCCAGTAGACTTTTGATAGGAGTTCCACATATCACTCAAGGGACATCCCAATAACATTCCATTAGTAGTCTCCCTACAGGTGTTCCTTCCAATTTAGGAAACCCCCAAATCAATCAAGGGGAACCTCCACAACAACCTCGCACCAATCCCAACTACTCAAGGATTTTTTATGCCTTTTTGAAACATCATAGAGTAAATGGGCATAACACATCTAACCCTACAACATTGCCTCAACATATTAAAACATCCCACCATCTCAGCAACTACCTTCGTATGTCCCACCACCTAAGCATAAACTATCATTCATCCACCCACCTCAGTAACAACCTTCATACATCCCACCACATCAACAACAACCTTCACACATTCTACCACTCAACAACAACCTTCACACATTCCACCACCTCAAAAAAAACCTTTTTATATTCCACCATCTCAAAAGCAATCTTAGTACATTCCACAACCTCAGTATCTTCTGTAAATGCTATAGCCACATTATACTCCACCACCTCATTTCATCCCATCACATGTGTTGAAAATATACACTAACATGGGTTACGTGCCCTATATAACCATGCACCATCTTATAACAATGGGACAACTTTCTTTGATCCTAATGCAGTACCATCTACACTGATGCCCAAAGCCTTTTCCTAACAGCTCCAATGTCTCCAACAACTAGTCATTAACTTGCAAAAAGGAACTCCCAAGAGGTCTTACACTATTGTTGATCTTATTCCTTACCCATTTGATAGGAAATTACACATGCCACCTTTCCCATGCAATTTTGAGATGTCCAAATTTGACAAATACAAGGAAAAGGGTGATCCCTGAGACCATATATAGGAATTTGTCATGGTTTGCATAGAAGAGGCCTACGATGACACTTACCTATTGAGATTGTTCCCACGTAGTTTCGGTGGGTCATCCATGGAATGATTTTCCACACTTCCTAATGGGATATGATCGTGGAACGAAATAGTTAATAAATTCATATCCAACTATTCATACAACATTGTCATGGAAGTAACATTAATGGATCTATGTACTACTAAGCAAAAGAGTAATGAAAAATTTGCCTCATTATGAAAAATATGGAGAAATATTGCCTCAAATGTGTCTTTCCATGTACCTCTAAAAGAGAAGATCCATATGTTCATTGAAAATTGTCAATTAGACATGATGTGTGAATCAAACTCCCATCAAATTGAAACCTTTGAAGAGTTAGCCGAACAAGGAATAAAAGAAGAAAGATCCCTCACCCTAAAGGGAGCCATCAAGAAAGAAAACAATAACTCAAAACCTTATGACAAATCCAAGTACTAGTCTAAAAATAAAATTGTGACAAATGATGACATTGTTTATTCTAAGATAGTCCAACAAGTCATGCACATACAAGCACCACCAACACTTTCTCAACAAACCCAATCATTACAAACTACCTAGAGAGTTAACAACACTAACACAATGAGCCAAGTAGTTAACCAAACCTACCAAAAAATTTCTGCAATAAATCACATCACTCCTCCTTGAGACTTTATGCCTCATGCAAAACCTCTTGAGAAACTACTACAATCTCATTCAGTCACCCTACCCAAAATTAGACATCATGAGCATACCGGTAAAACTACATGGTGAAATGAAAACACTTACTATGATTACCACACAACTAAGGGGAAAAAGACAACCAATTTCATGCAACTAAAGCATATTATCTAGGATTTCATCGATCGTGGTGAGAGAGAAGTTATCATACACATGTGCACCACCTGTCAAGATAACAAAATCTTCACAAAGTCACTCATGGATCATGGAAAAGGTAAGGCATCCACTTATGAACATGAAAATAAAGAAAACTTAAACTAATCCAAATCTAATCATGATCTGACCATAAACACCATCACCATCTGAGGTCCAAATACCACTTGTGTTGTTACTACCCGTCATTCCAAAATCACAGTGCAAGGAGACTCGCCAAAGGCCGTTATACCAAATAAATAATCCACCCCACCATCACATCAGTATAAATTATTAGATAATCTAAAGAAGACCTCAACATAAATATCCATCTATGAACTACTTTGCATATTTCCCAATCACAAAGAAGCATTAGATACAGCCCTATAGCAAGCCTCTATTTTGAAAGATATAGAGATCAATGAATTTCAAGCCATGGTAGGAAATATGTCCATACAACATCATGTTTCCTTCACTGGGAAAGATATTCCTATCCATAAAATATCTCACAATGATCCCTTACATCTTGAAGTCTTTGTCAACCTCCATAAAATCATATGAGTCTTGATAGATGGCGGAGTAGGTCTAAATATTTGTGCCCTAAAATTGGTAAAATCACTCGGCTATTCTGACAGTTGTGTAGATATTACCAAGAAGATCATAATTAGAGAATTGATGATGAAGGACCTTCCAAAGGTGTGATTAGTCTTCCAATCATACTGGTTCCAAAAACACAAGACACTAACTTCAAAGTCCTAGACCTAGAGCTTGGTTACAACATGTTATTGGGACAACCATGGATCCATTCCATGCAAGCAGTACCATCTACTTATCATCAATGTTTTAAATTTCCTCATGATGGAGTTGAAATCACAGTTCCTAGTGATAGAGATCCTTTTTTGTACTATACAAATCTGAGTGTACCTACTTCTAGTCAAGTACCTAACAATCAGGAGGAATCTATGGCCTCTTAATCTCAACACATAGATTGTACAAACTTGGAAAAACAAATTGAACTACTTATGTCAAATCTCAAAATCAAGTCAAAGAAAATGGATGTGGAGAATACTCCTATCAAGACTTCTTTAGTGTGGGAAAGCTACCGATCTAACCCCTTACATATGGAAAGCCTAAACACCCTCTCCAAAGGAAGAAAATCTAACATGTGTCTATCCACCAACAGTGTTTATAAGATAGGGAGCCATTCATGAAGAAGTCATAGAAGACAACTTATCTTCCTGATTGTATATAGATCAAGAACCCCTAAGGTTGACATTCCAGTGCATGAATATGGATGAGGGTAATAACATTGTCCAAAAGAAAGGGTATAATGAATGCTTTGGATTAGGCAAGAAGGAATAAGGAATTTTAGAGCCAATTGCACCAACCAAAACATAAAGCATCGCGGCCTAGGTTATAGACCACTGATAGAAGGCAATTAAAATATCTCATTACCATCTAATATTAAGGATTTTGTTTATAAAGAAGTTGAGAAATTTGAGGAACTCCATTCTGACATAGATTCCCATGACTGTGAGTGGGATTCCCCACATGCCACCAACACCTTACACCTTAACACTGCCATTCCTGACTATCTTTAAAAGATAGCCCACAAATCAACGAACATGGATTGAAATTTTTTGGTGTTGATCTGAACCTTCATCCTCATCCTCCTCTGAAACTCATGAGTCATTGTATAATTCCTATGTCAATACCTTTACCCAACTCCCAATTTCAACCTTCCAAACCAAAGACAACATATCTTTGGTTTACCCCGACCTTATAGATTGGGAACAACAAAATCGACCGACCATAGACAATTTTGAGAATGATGAAGTTGTTGAATACTTCAAACTAAGACAAGGCATACCTATGGGAAACCACAAGGTAGGTTTAAGAATTGAATTATACATAAAAACATACTTTGGGGAGATATATCAATCTTCTAGTCATAAAATTCAAATAGGAACTATAAGCTATTAGGTGAAAATTGAAAGGCATCTTCTATCTCCAAAATAGTAAAAATAAAAGATGTATCCAAGGGTAAAAACCTCACCGAGGCACCCGAGGATGGATTGATTGATATAATTCCCCTTACATAAGAATAGTCACCTTTACTGGCATAAAAAAAAACAACAATAAACATTGGCATTGAAGAAACACAACAACTGATCCACCTGACAGAGTCATTAACACTAGAAGAAAGAGAACAATTCATTCAATTCTTTACAGATAAGAAAATCAAATTTTCTTGGTCATACTATGACATGGCTAGATTAGATCTCAAATTAGTGCTACACCATCTACCACTAAATTTGGGGGAAAATATATGCAAATAGAAGATCCACAAAATGCATCCAAAGATTGCTCTATTGGTCAAAGTTCAATTAAAGAAACTACTAGATGTAGGCTTTCTTAGACCTATTAACTATGCAGATTGGATCTCTAATATCTTACCTATATCAAAATAATGTGGAGCCATAAGAATTTGCACTGACTTTAGAGATCTAAATTTGGCTTTCCTAAAATATGATTTCCCATTGTCAAACATAGACATGATCGTTGATCTCACTTCAAGATATAAGATGTTGTCACTCATCGATGGTTTCTCTAGATACAACTAGATAAATATTACACTTGAATATCAACATAAAATGATTTTCACTTGTGCCTACGGTACATACTATTGGTGTGTCATTCCCTTTAGTATAAAAAAATATTGGAGAAACATATCAGACAGAAATGACAACTATATTTCATGACATGATGCATATCACCATGGAAGACTACGTTGATGATATATTGGCAAAATCCCTAGAGATAAATCTACATCTATCATTATTAGGACCAGTCTTTGATAGACTCTAGGAGTACAATGTAAGGTTAAATCCAAATAAATGTGTATTTGGTGTCACATAAGGAAAGATGTTAGGATTTATTGTTTCCCACAAAGGAATAGAGATTGATCCTGAAAAGGTTCAAAACATCATTAATATGCCTCCACCAACAACACTAAAGAACCTGAGGAGTCTACAGAGTCGACTACAACCAATAAGGTGATTCATCTCACAACTAGCTCACAAATTTCATCTGTTCCAATACTTTCTACATAAAGATCTCAAATTTGCATGCACCAAAAATTTCCAAAGAGCATTTTAAGTATTGAAGGACTATCTACTCTCAACACCAGTCTTAGTAGCACCTATTCCAGATCAACCCTTATTTTTATATATATATCATATACAAAGCACTCATTGGGTAAATTATTGGCACAACATGATTCAAAAGGAAAGGAAAGAGCCATTTAATATATCATTCATACACTTGTGGCATCTGAACTAAAATATACTGCAATTGAATGAGCATGCTTGGCTGTAATTTTTTCTTCCCAAAAACTCATACATTACATGTTAAGTCACAAGAAAATCCTAATAGAAAAGATTAATCTATTGCAATATCTATTGAGTAAAGCTACATCAACAGGGCACCTCGCCAAATGGGTCATGATACACAGTGAGTTTGACATTGATTACATGGATAGAAAAGAAATAAAGGGTCAAGAAATTGTTGACTAGTAGGCAGATGTGCCCTTAACTTCTAGTCATCCAATGGTGATAGAGTTCCCAGATGAGAGCATATTTTCTCTGGAGGAGAATAAATAGTGGAAAATATACTTTGATGGCTCTCGCGCACTAAAGGGATCAGATGTTGGCATAGTATTTATCACTCCCCAAGGAGACTCCATTCTAGGATCATAGAGGCTGAGCTTTGATTGTACCAAAAATATATCTGAATATGAAGAACTAATCATAGGGCTCAAGACAGTTGTCCAATGGAAGATCCAAACAGTTACAAGTATGTGGAGACTCTCAACTATTTATCAACCAAGTCAACAAAACCTACGACACAAAGGATGAAAAAACCCTTCCTTATAAAGCCTTAGCAGAAGACATAAAGCAACATTTTTAAATGATATCATTTGAGAAGTTACCAAGGATAAAGAACAAAGAAATAGATGCTATTGCCACTATAGGATCTATGTTCGACATGCCACAAGATGTGACGCATTATGAATTCATGGTTGAACATCTCACGATCCCTACCTTTGAAGTGCCCAAGTTTGAGGTTGTGTGAAAAATTGTTGGTCCTAATTATCCATGGTGCCAAGATATATAGACCTATCTAACTAGTCAAACAATCCCCATTGAATTTTCTAGGAACCAAAAGAAGACCTTGATAAGGCAAGCCTCCCAATACACTATCACAGCCAATGCCCTTTACCATCATAGTCTAGATGGAACACTCCTCAGATGTCTCAAATCAAAATAATCACAAATGATGATATTAGAAGTACACGAGGGCATTTTTTGTGCTCATTCTAGTGGCTTGACCTTAGCTAAGAAGATTTTAAGAATTGGGTATTATTGGCCTATAATGCAAACAAATTCTTTCCTATATGTACATAAATATAGAAAGTATCAGATACACGGGAACCTCATCCATGCACCTTCTTAGGAGCTACAACCACTTACATCACCATGGCCCTTTTTGCAATGGGGGATTGACCTAGTTGGAAAGATTCATATATTATCCTCTAATGGTCATAAGTCCATAATAACATCCACTGAGTACTTGACAAAGTGGGTTGAAGAAATTCCAATGACCTACACCACTTAAAAACATATTTCCAACCTCCTCCTGAACTATATCATAAGTCAGTACGTTGTTCCACAAACCATCATTATAGATCATGGATCCCCCTTTAAAAATCAGAAAGTAGACGAGCTTTGTAGAAAATTCCATATCACCATAGCTATTCTTCACTCTACTTCCCCCAAGGAAATGGCCAGGCTGAGGCTACTAAAAAAATTATTATTAAAATTCTAAAAAATATAGTCAATGAAGTTGGTTGAGACTGGCATCTCCAACTCAAACCCGCCTTATGGGAATACCACACTAGTTTCTACACTCCCAAAGGTGCCACTCCATATTCACTAGTATATGGTACCGAATCCATCTTGCCAATAGATGTTTAACTCCCATTATTGCGCAAATCCTTCAAGCACATGATTTTAGATGAGGCATATAGAGTATCTCAACTACATGAGCTAGAGTTGCTTGATGAAAAGAGACAAAAGGAACTGACACATTTACAAGCATATCAAAAATGTCTTAGAAGAAGCTACAATAAAAAGGTCATCCCCAGATCTTTTGAAGTTAGTGATCTATACTCAATGGAAAATTAGATAGAATGATGAACTATAATTGATTGAATGTTTGAAGATGATAAGTTGATGATCATCGAGTTGCAAAAGTGAATGCGAGACATTAAATCAGCTAATGTATTGTATTTTCATTGATGTCAACTTGATATAAACTGATTGTTCATACACATATTTTCATAAACTTGAATATTTGAAGAGACAAAGTTTATGTTGTCGGTAAAACATAAAAGTTATGTAGACACCAAGTGACAGTAAACACTGATGGACAATGCACACCGACAGATAGTAAACACTGAGAAGTTCACAGTGTATACCAAGCACTGCACTAACCAAGAAAGTGTTACCGAGAAAGATCTATTTACCAAGCACAACTAAATTCAATGACCGAGCTAACTGGAGTTGATGACCGATCAGAACTGAAGTTAAAGAATGAAAAAACACTTAGCTGTCAAGAGCTATATTTAGATATTGACTGATTGATTATTTTATTTTCTAACAATCAATTAAAATAAATCATGAAAGATATTTAAAATTATTTTTATTCCTAGTTATAAAGGAAGGATTTTTGAAATAAAAATAAAGCAAAGCTTTACGGGATAAAGCAAGCATGACAAGTTTTATGGATCAAGAAGTGATCTACGAAAAAAACAAGGAGATTTATTGGCCAATCATTTCTATATAAAGAGACAAGGAATTAATTATGAAGGAGAGGAATGTTGAGTATAATTCTGGTGTAGATATAAGTATTCATGTAGATCTGATCATACATGATGAAGAACAGAGTCAAGGAATTTTGCAGACACCAAGCAATAGAGGACAGAGCATTCACTGAGAAGAACAAAGAAAGAGAGCAAAGGAACTTAAGATCATATTGATTAGAGAGGTATTAGTTGACTAACAATAGACCTCAATATCTACAAGTTAAATTCAATTTTGAATAGATCATTTAATGTATCAGTTTAACCATTGATTTAGAAAATCCCTTAACCGAGTGGGATTTAACAGTCCTTATTGTATTGAGATACTCAAGAGTATAAAAAGGTTTTCTTGTTGACAACATAGTGATTTCTAGGTCAAAATATAAATTGTTGGTTTTAAATCCTCTAACAAGGTCACACTTAACAGTGTGTTGTAACCTTTAACAGGGTTGGCTCTTCACCGAGCTCACTTCAGAAGAGTGAAAATTTTGGGTTACCGGTCCCAAGTGGTTTTTCCCTTAACAGGGTTTCCACATTAAAATCTATGTGTCAAATGTGTATTTCTTTCATTACATTGATATTCTATTTTACACATTAGCAATACTGGATTGGTCAGTAAACACTAAGTTTTATTTTCTGCTACTCGGTAAAGTCTAGAAAAGATAAACAATATATCTTACTGAGCAGTTCATATTTGTTAGAATTACTTAAGGCATACATCTTGATGGATTGAAAGATAAATGAGGTAATTATATTTTAGATTTAAGTTTTTGGTTGGATATTTTGGAATTATTTTAAGACCACTAGTTCACCCCCCCCTTCTTAGTTATTCTAACAATTGGTATCATAGCTTCGGTGCTTGGAAGAAAATTTTAAAGGGACTTAAGCTAAAGATCACAAGATGAGTAAAGTGGATGTGCCTAAGTTGAAAAAAGATAACTTTTCATCATGGCAAAGAAGGATGAGACTTCATCTATCAGATATTGGAAATGATGTCATACAATACTTGGATACTGAATATGTTGCACCTACTAGACCTTTGACTATTGATGAATTGAGAGAGAAACATGAACACAATTCTACGATGATAGAACTTGATTCTTCACTATCTAATGTTGAATTTGAAGATGTGAAATCATGCACCTCTACAAAGAAAATGTGGGACAAACTCAAGCTAGTACATGGAGGAGATGCAAATGTGCTGAGAGCTAAAGCTAAAAGTCTAAGAGGAAAGTTTGATGACCTGGAAATGAAAGGAGAGAACATCACTCAGTGAAGTGATAGAATCAAAGAAGTTGTAAATGCTATTTGAGGAGTAGGAGGAGTAATTGAAGAAGAAATAGTTGTAAGTAAAATTCTAAGAACCTTACTACATGTTTATGCTATTATAGTATCTGCAATTCAAGAAATGAGAGCAGTAGCTAGTAACAATGTTACTCTTGATAGTTTGATTGGTAGACTTATTTCATTTGAGATAAACAACTATGCCAATGGTGTCTTACCAACTATTGATTCTACATTTAATTCTTCTCTGAAAATAAGCAAATCTAGTAACAAACACACTATGAGAAATGATAGTGACAGTGATAGTGATGAACAAGAACTTGATGAACTTGAAGCACTAATGGCTAGGAGACTACATAGAGGTAAAGGAAGGTATAAAGGTAAATTACCATTGGTTTGTTTTAATTGCAAAGAAATTGGACATTTTTCTGATAGATTCCCTAACAAGAGAAGGGATGAAAGGAACAATGACATATCTTATGAAAAGAAGTATGATAGAAGTGATGACAGAGACTACAGAAGCAACCAAAACTCTGATAGAAGATATAACTAAGATTACAAGGACAAAAACAAAAAGGCTTGTTACCTGGTTGAGAACAAATCTAAAAACTCTACTACTGATTCATATGAAGATGTTGAGGTAGTATTTATTTATACGATGGATGATTCAGACGAAGAAGAAAGGTATGTTGAAACTACACTCATATCTAAAGTTAGCAAAAATGATGTCTGGATTATTGAATATTATAATGGTGGTTCAGTTAGGATGGGTAATGACTCACCTTGCCCAGTTGAAGGAAATGGAACCATCATGTTGAATAATCTGATCAGATGTGAAAATGCATATTGGGTGAAAGGACTTAACTATAATTTATTGATTGTTTCACAACTGAACAACATAGGACACGGAGTTGCGTTTGAGAAAAAAAAGGCAAAGATATATAATGGAACAGGAAAGTTGATTAGTACTGGTGAAAAAACAAAAGGTAATCTATTCTATCTTGACAATATTGAGACCACTTATTTATTGGCTAGAAATGAAGACATTTGGTTGTGGCATAAAAGGTTATGTCATGTGAATTTTTACAACATGGTTAAGATAAGTAAGAAAATGAAATTAAGAGGCTTACTGAGTATCTCAAATCCTGACCATGTTATGTGCAAGAATTGTCAAAAAGGAAAAATGACAAAGTCTTGTTTCAAGAGAAAAACCTACACATATAATGTCATTCTAGAGTTAGTCCATACTGACTTATGTGGACCAATGAGAACAAAGAGCTATTATGGTGATATATACTTTATTCTATTTATTGATGACTATTCTAGGATGATGACTGTCATGTTCTTGAAAGGGAAGTCTGGAGAATTTAATATGTTCAAATGGTATAAAGCTAAAGTTGAAAAACATAGTGGAAAAGAACTGAAATGTTTAAGATCAGATAGAGGAAGAGAATTTATTTCTGATGAATTCACTAACTTTTGTAATGAGCATGGGATTACAAGACAGGTTTCTGCACCAAGAACACCACAGCAAAATGGGGTTGTTGAAAGGAGGAATAGATCAATTGTTGATTGTACCAGAACACTGATGATTGAAAAAGGCATCACACAAACATTCTAGAGAGAAGCTGTAAGTACTGTTGTCTATACACTAAACCGAGTTCAATTGAAGAAAGACACCAATAAGACATCTTATGAGCTATGGTATGGATACACACCAAATGTGAGTTACTTTAGAATTTTTGGAAGTCAATGTTATATATTGAAAGATGATAGAAATAGAAAACTTGACTCTAAAAGTGATGAAGAAATATTTCTAGGATATTCTACTAAAAGTTGTATGCACCCTAAAATGGTCGCCTGGACTATGGGCCCCCATTTATCAATTTATCAAATTCTTGAATCAATGCTTTGCAACATTTTAATTCAAATCAATTTCCTTGATCAAATTGTAATTAATTCAATTATTTCAATATTTCCTAAGGTTTGATCATTTCATCAATTATCTTATTTAATTAAAAGAAAACAATTCCTTTTTTTTTAAAATAAAATAATGTTATTTAATTAAAATTCATTTTTAATTAAATAACATTATCTTATTTAATTAAAATCTCTCTTAATTAAATAATATTATCTCATTTAATTAAAATATCCCTTTTAATTAAATTAAATAATATTATTTAATTAAAAGAAAATCCCTCTTTTAATTAAATAAAACCCCCACTTAAATTCCTCTTTGTTGAAAAAGGAAATAAATTAAATAAAAATAAATAAAGTTCATTTTTCTACACATCTTCCTAAGTGGTGGGTTTTTTGCCTCTTAGTCGTAGCCTTTGATTTTGCCTTTTGAACATATGAGCACATGGATCAACCAAGATTTAATCTCCACCATTGCTTATTTTCTTTTTGCCTCTTAATCTGTACCATCCATTTCTCTTTATAAGGAAACCTCTCCTTCTCATTTGAATAATCAATAATCAATAATTGATAATAAAGAAATCAATCATCCTTTTCATGCTATTGTTATGCTGCAAGTTTTGAGAGCAATTTTGGAGGAGATTTTGAACACTTGAGCTTGGATATTGCAACTTCTCTCTTCTTGTCTTCTTCTTTCATGCCCCATGGAAATCCATTTAGATTAATTTTTCACTTGCATATTAGATTAGATTTATGTTTCCTTTCATAGATTAATCTTGCATTTGTATTTCCTTTCATAGAATAATCATGCATTGTCATCATATAGTATAGTTTTCATTTTCATTTGCATGCATATTTGGTGATCATGGAGACTAGCATTCTTGCTTTTCCTCTTTGAATCTCTCATTTTATGGTGTACTTGCATGAGCAAAAACTAGGTCAATCTGAGGGCCTCCATTAAAAACCCTTACACTTCATGAATAGAGAGCTATGAGTCGCCATTCGAGATCTCGTTCTTGAGCAATCTTGGATATAATGATTCATAGAAGTGTGACACATTTTTAGCACACAAAAGTAAAGCCTATAAATGTGATGCAAAGCATCTTACAACCCAAACAATAAATAGGATCCTTTCTGATCCTTTCAACATCCATTCAATAATATCTTTGTATAGAAGCATTTTATGAGGTAAAACACAACATGTTTGAACACAAAAACATCAACCTTTCTCCATTTGCATATCCTGATTTCTATATCTGATTCCATTATTTATAACTTTCATTTTTTAAATCCTATTAAAAAATACTTTGGTGTAATTGTTCAAAATTATTCCTTATAAAACATATATAAATCAAAGCCCGATACAGTAATTAAATTATAAGTTATGGTCTCTACACCGAGAGCCATTTTTCCTGTCATAAATCAGATTTAAAAAACCAAACCCTACCTAGGGCATCTCATATCTTTATAAAAACAAATCCAAATGACACAAAACCAATTATTAGATAAAAATTTATGATTCTAGTTGCATAATATATAAGCCATTAATTTTTCCAATCCATAAATCATTCGTGAATCACAAATCACTGCTTGCAACTCCAATAACAATCTTCAAAAACCAGTTTCCACTCAAATGAGCATAACTTTAACAAATATGTATAAAAATGACTAAAATAAAAATTAAATGAAATTTAATTCACATATATTTCCAATTAATATTACTAGGGGTCTTTATTCTCCAAAATGTGTCCATTCCAAACATTTCAATCTGACTATGGTCAAGCAATCTCAAATCTGCAAATAACAACTTTTACCAAAACTGCCATAACTTATTCATTTCTCAACATAATCATTCCAAAAAAAAACCAAAAGAAACCTTATTCATCCTAATATAAATAAAATATGTATTTTACAACATTTCCAGGTCGTACATGTCCGTACAAGACCTAGAAATCAAAAAAAAAAAGTTAACACCAATCAAAACTAAAAGTTTTGAAGACACCAATTGATTCAAAATGATATTCCTCTTCTCATTCCCATTTGGAAAAACCAATAAAATTATTTTATAGTATGAGTAGTGGTTTATAACTTCCCAACCACCTTTTGAACCATCTCCTTACACTCGTTTAACCTTTTACAACATACTTGCATCTTTTGACAATATTTTATGCATTTTGCATTACAACTTTTATGACAACTTTACTAGTTTAAATCCAAACTTAAAATTATTTGCATGGACACTTGAATCACCCTAAAATGGACTTAATAGACATTTTACATCAATTTTAGCATTTATTAGGCATTCTTTCATATTTTGATCTTCTTGACCAAACTAAGACCTTAACATGACAATATTAACAATGTCATACAAATGGTTTCACATAGCCTTACATATGGACTCAAATACATCACAAATGACTCAAATATATTTTCATATATGATATAAGGATTCTTAACCTCTTTTTTCTCTTGTACTTTAGGTGCCCCTGCACCAAAATGTTTGAACAAATCTTCTAACAAAATCATTGAAAGTGAAAATGTTAAAGTGGATGAATCTGCTGAGAAAAATGATGAGGAAAGCATAAAGGAACCGAAAGATTACAACATATTTTTTTACATTGAAAAACCTCACACCTTTCTTGAGTAGCAGAACAATGCAACTGAGCAACAGGCTACACACACCGAGAATCAGGAAAATGCTCACAATGCTGAACCTAGTGATAATGAAGATCACAATGATGATCAAAATGAAGAATAAAGATCTGAACCTGTACTTTCTAAATATGTCAGAAGACACCATCCATAGGACCAAATCCTTGGAGACAAAAGATCTGGAATGAGAACAAGAAGTAAGTCACTTAACACTAGATTTTTGATTTGTGATTATGAGCCTAAATATGTTAATGTTGCACTTGAGAATCAAGAATGGGTTAGTGCAATGAATGAAGAGATTGAATAGATTGAGAAAAATATAACATGGACATTAGTACCTAGACCAAGTGACAAAAATCTCATTGGTACCAAATGGATTTTCATAAATAAACTGAATGAGAATGGACACAAGGAACAAATAAAGAATGGTATGCAAAGGGTATGCATAAGAAGAAGGTATTGACTATAGAAAAACCTTTTTACCCATTGCTAGACTAGGAGTAAGAATTCTACTTCCTTATGTTGATTTTAAAGGCTTCAAAGTATACCAAATAGATGTTAAATCTGCATTTCTGAATGGAATACTAGAAGAGGAGGTATACATTGAACAACTTGAAGGGTTTTTTGATCAAAACAAAAGAAACATGGTTTTCAAACTACACAAATACTTCAGTATTATCTCATTAGTATTGGATTTGTTAGAACAAGTGACAACAATAATCTATATTTGAAAGGAGATACTGATGATAAAATTTTGATTGCTGAGATATTTCTTGATGATATCATATTTGGAGGTAATGATATGCGATGCAAGTCATTTTCTAATGAAATGAGCAAATAATTTGAAATGTCAAAGTTTGGAGAGATCAAATTTTTTCTTGGCCTACAAATTCTATAATAGGATGAAGGCATCTACATCACACAATCCAAATACATCAAAGAAGTTCTAAAGAAATTCAAGATGGAGGACTCAAAACCAATTGGAACACCTATGGAAACTGGATGCAAATTGACAAAGGAAGACAAGACAACCGAGGTAAATCAGACCTTATATAGATCTATGATTGGAAAACTAATGTATGTTGTACACACTAGACCAGATATAGCACATGCAATTGGTATAGTTGCAAGATTCTCTGCTAATCCTAAGGAATCACACATGACTGTCATTAAAAGAATTTTGAGATATCTAAAGAATACTGAAGACTATGGTCTGTGGTACAATAAAGAAGGCAAATTTGAGCTACAAGTTTATATTGATGCTGATTGGGCTAGAAACATAGATGATATAAAGAGCACTACAGGAGAATCGTTCTTTATGGGTGACAGACTTGTCACATGGATAAGTAAAAAGCAAGGATGCATATCAAAATCAACTGTAGAAGCAAAATATGTGGTTGCTGATACAAATTGCTCTAACATTGCATGGATCAAAAAATTGCTGAAAGGTGTGAATGAAGAAATTCTTGACCCATTAATTATCTATTGTGATAATACAAGTGCTATAAACATCTCAAAGAACCTTGTGATGCATGCTAAGATAAAGCACATAGCTATTAAGTATCACTACTTAAGGGAGAAAGTACAAGAGAAACAGGTGATATTGGAATATGTACAATCCAAAGAATAATTAGCAGACATATTCACAAAACCATTGTCAAAATATACATTTGAGTTCTTGAGGAATAGACTAGGGGTTCGTCCCTTGTCTACTGATCAGTAAGCTGACTAGGAGGTTGCATCAGCCTACACATTATCAGAAGATTAATCATGTTGATGTAAGCTGAGATTGAACTGCAATGATATATCAGTACAAGAAGGTACTTATCTGAAACACACACAAGAGATATTATAGGCTACTACAGAGCCATATTTCTGATGGGGGGGAGATTCAATGATATATTTTTGTTTGGCATTATTGTCAAAGGGAGAGAAATATTCAATGAAACATACATCAAGGAGAATAACATCCAAAGGGAGAGAAAGATTAAATTAAAAAAAGATTAAGATTCAAGGGAAGAGATATTCAATGAAACAACCATCCATCAAAGGGGGATAATTGGAGAAGAGATTCTATAAGAAAGGGAGAGATAGAATCAAAAAATAGAACTGCTACACCTATCCATTGAAGGGAATGAAGAAAGGGAGAGCACAAAATAGAATCAAATATAATCTAGAAGAGCTTACCGAGATTCAGTTATTTGAATTGGTTATAGAACAATAAGTTTGGTATGATATGGCATGCTTCATACTGCATATTTCATAGTATGTTTCCATCAATCCCAAAGGGAGAGATTGATGAACTATAACTGATTGAATGTTTGAAGCTGATAAGTTGATGATCACCGAGTTGCAAAAGTGAATGCAAGACGTTTAATTAGTTAATGTATTGTATTGTCATTGATGTCAACTTGATATAAACTAATTTTTCATACACATATTGTCATAAACTTGAAGAGTTAAAGAGACAAAGTTTATGTTATCGGTTAAACATAAAAGTTTTCTATACATCAAGTGACAATAAACACTGAGCAGTTCATAGTGTATACTGAGCACCGTAGTAACCAAGAAAGTGTTACCGAGAAAGAGATATTTACCGAGCACAACTGAAGTCAATGACCAAGCTAACTATATTTGATGACGGGTTAGAAATAAATTTAAAGAATGATAAAACACTTAGCTTTCAAGAGCTATATTTATGGATAGACTGATTGATTGTTTTATTTTCTAACGATCAGTTAAACTAAAACATGAAAGAGATTTAAAATGAGTTTTATTCCCAGTTATCAAGGAGAGATTTCCAAAATAAAACTAAAGCAAATCTTTACAGATCAAGAAGTGATCTATGACAAAAACAAGGATATTGAGTGGCTAATCATGTCTATATAAAGAGATAAGGAATTTATTATGAAGGAGAGGAATGATGAGTATAAATCTGGTGAAGATAGAAGTCTTCATGCAGATCTGATCATATAGGCTAAAGAACATATCTAAGGAATTATGCAGACACCGAGCAATAGAGGACAGAACATTCACCGAGAAGAACAAAGGAAGAGAGAAAAGGAACTAAAGAGCATATTTATTAGAGAGGTATTATTGAACTAACAATAGATCTGAATATCTTCAAGTTAAAGTTGTATTTTGAATAGATCATTTACTGTATCAGTTTAACCATTGATTCAGAAAATCTCTTAACCGAGTGGGATTTAACAGTCCTTATTGTATTGAGATACTCAAGAGTATCAAAATTTTTTCTTGTTGACAACATAGTGAGTGCTAGGTGAAAAGATAAAATATTGGTTTTAAATCCTCTAACAAGGTTGCACTTAACAGTGTGTTGTAACCTTTAACAAGATTGTCTCTTCACCGAGCTCACTTTAGAAGAGTGAAAATTTTGGGTTACCAGTCCCAAGTGGTTTTTCCCTTAACAGGGTTTCCATGTTAAAATCTATGTGTCAAATGTGTTTATTTCATTAGATTGATATTTTTTTTTACACATTAGTAATACTAGATTGGTCGGTAAACACCAAGTTTTATTTGCTGCTACTCAGTAAAGTCTAGAAAAGACAAATAGTATATCTTACCGAGTAGTTTATATTTGTTAGAATTACTTAAGCCATACATCTTCATGGATTGAAAGATAACTAAGGTAATTATATTTGAGATATAATTTTTTTGTTGGATTTTTTGGAATCATTTTAAGACCACTGATTCACCCCCCCTCCCCCTCTCAGTTATTCTAACACAGAAAGAGAAAAACTAGAAAAGTTTGAACCAAACAGGCTAGGTCCTTACATCATTACATCAGTCTATGGGTCTAAATCATATCAAATATCCACATTAGAGGGTGAGCCCCTATCAGATCCCATCAATAGCTTTCATCTATGCAAGTACTATTCATAACTGTCAGAGTACACCTATTTCAAAAAATCAAAAGATTCAAAAAAATATAAATAAAAAAGTTACCTTGGAAAAAACTTGGCAATCAGGCATCTTTGGTGACACAAAAATAGAAATACAAGAGAAATAAAATCATCCTATGGTGAAAACCACTTTGGTGGCACCTTGGGCAAGTACCATGGTGAAAATTGAGCAGTTAGATGCCATGTGTAGAGATTGTTGCTCTACCATCTATCCTAACTCCAACCTAGTATCACTTATCATTTCACCCATGTTCCAAAATAAAACCCATCATGGCTTGAAATTTATCAATGGTCCTTGTCCTAAATTCCTCATACTCAACACAAAGTCAGTCCACCATGGCCATTTTGCAATAAACTATCTACTATGTCTAGACTTAGGGCACCCAATGTCATGATCCATTAAGCATTGAAAAAATCCTTAAAATATTGTAAAAATTTCTTAAAAATACATAAAATTAAAAAATGTCCTAAAACAATATCTAAAAATTGGAAAATCTTTTCAAAAGTTCAAAAAAAGCAATAAAAAAACTTAAAAATATTCATCTAGGATGACCATGTATGGGGTGTCTGTGATAAGGGCCTTCACTTATGTGATACGCCACACATACCTTGACTCCAAACATACAAACCCTATGGTGGAACAAACAAATTTGTAAAAAAATCCTTACAAAAGTTATCTTCGGATAACCAAAAAAATCACAAAATTGAGAAAATCTGCAATAAATCTTCTTCGAATATCAATTCAGTTTTTTTTTTCATTTCAAAACAAGAATTGAATGACCTTATTTAGCATATTTGAGCTTCAACAAAACCAAGTCAAAATAGTCAAAATCATCAGCAATTCCTTGGTCAAATTGATCACATTGTCTTATCTATAAATTGAGTTCTATAGCACAGTGGAAATCATGTTATTTTAGACAAGGAAGGGAACACTCAAAATTAGATGGAGAAGTCTTGTAGGGGGTACCCTATACTTCAGCTGATAGCATCAGAAAAATGTCAACAAATCAATGTCCAAACAACTACAAAAATGCAGACATAAAATCAGTATGTATGCTTAATTGTTGAGTCCAGTTGGTCTTATTATGTCTTGATTTTCACAAGTCATGTTCCTATGCATCTCCATGATTCCACCTAAGTGATTAGAGATGTCATGATGGTTCATGACTTATCTTTACTTATCTGCTATATGTGGGATGTTTACTGAGAAATCTTAAAAGAGCATTTTGGGTGTCTGTGGTAAGAGCCTTCACAACCACATGCGGTATCTAATTGAAGGGCTTGCAATAGATAAATTAGTTGTGATACACCACACATGTCTCAACTCTTAACACTCGAGCTATATTTATTGGCTGAAATTCCTTTTTTGTTCAAAGATCTTGTTTGAATACAAAAGGATAGTCGTTCCTAGATCTTTAATATATAGGTATGATGATATTCAATTTTTTCTAGAGTTAAAGTAGCTCAATGAAGAAAGATATTGTTCAATTAAGTTGGAATTCAAATGTGGTTATTAAAATTGGAAGCTCTTTATTTACTATAATCTAAGGATTTCAATCAAGGATGCATCCTCATTCTCTCCTCTCCTAAATTTCTATCAATCAATTTTAACATTCTATCAGTCAATCAATCAATCTATCTGTCAAATCAATTTTCAAATCAATCAAATAAATTGGTCAATCGTTTCATCATCATTTGTCTTATACAGGATGTATCTTTAATAAAACTAGACATTGTTGCTTGTATTATATAGGATATGCCTTATACAATATGGGTCCTTCCTGAAAGAAGATATGATTCTTATCAATAATCACTATGACCAATGACGATCAAATAATTATCATGACCTACCAACATTCTTCACTTCTTACTAATTATTCTTTTACTGCATCATTTCATCTAACATTCATCAACTTCTTTCAAGAGATTGGTAATGCCTTTCTTGCATAAATAATCTCTTGAGGGGGCATCATTTACCTCATTTTCACCATTTACCCATTGGGGCATTATTTTTATCAAATTATTGTTTGAAACAATGCCTAAAATGGACTATTGCTAAAAATGGCCTAAGGAGTTATAGAGTTGTAGAGATTGCTTTTGCGCATGTGATGTAGATGAGAACTTTGTTTGCATAGTTGGATATGCATTAAGGACATAGAAATGTGTCTATCATTCAAAGGCTTTGTGATTTTGATGATCCATAAGGCAGTTACAAGTATTTTAGTGAAAGATGAGAGTGTTCTTGAAATTTTATCATAAGATGTTGGTAGATCCAATGGGTGCAATAGATTTTCTTGTTCATTTGTTTGAGCTTAATGATGCCTTAGGATGATCTAGGATTATGTGCCTGATGAGTTGATAGTTTACATTGATCAAGGTGACCAAGTTCAATGAATCTAAGTTATGTTTTTTTGATCTTAGCCGACATGTCAAGGAAAGATTATAAAATGGTTTATAAGAGATCAGTAAAATGTTTTAGGGTTATGATCATGATCTGGAGATGTTATTGATGGATCTAAGAGATGTTTTGAAAGCATGCAGAGAAACTGGTGGTTGATTTTGGCACAGAGAGAAGGATGGTTAGGGATTATGTTTTTACTGACGTAGTTCTTGATAAATATGATGAATTAGAGTTTGATTGATGTGTTGTGTGTATGCGCTAGTGTTTTTTAGATCGCAGAAGATAGTGAATGCTAGTGAAGAATTTTTGACAAATCTACTAAAGGATAAATTGCTCGTTTGTGGTGTGGTGGAAAGAATTGCAACAAGGAATATGACAGTACTGAAAAGGAACTGAATAAGGCATATTAAGATGCTACTATACAGTTCATGAATTGTTAGGTTGGTGTCTAAAAAGTGTTTGTAAATGAGTGAAACTTATTGATTGTAATTGTAAGTCAATGTAACTTCCTTAGGGTGAGTGCCCAAGGTGAATTGAGTAGTGAACTCTAGGATGTGTGCCTGATTTAAAGGGCATTTCTCATATTATAATAAGCTATACTTCTAACAAGATATCAGACTTATTGTGGGTATCAGCCCCACCGTGGTTTTCATCCAATTTTGGGTTTCCATGATAAAAATAATTGTGTTATGTGGTGTTGATATTTTCTTATTTGTGTTTACATGCTTTACATTTTGAAAATCAATTATAATATTTGATGCGGTCAAGGGTTTTGTGCTTGAATGGTTTAAGGGTTTTTAATTTTAAGTATTTTAGTAACAACTGATTCACCCCCCCTCTCAGTTTCTTTCTGCCTATTTCCTACAATTGGTATCAGAAATAGTCCCTTCAAGGAAGCCTAACAACTTGAGAGAGATCAAAATATGGCATCATATAAGAAAGATAGTCCAAGATTTGGTGGAACTAACTATGCACTATGGAAGAACCAAATGATTGTACATATTAGATGTATTGATGAAGACTGTTGGAGGATTATAAATAATTCATAGATTCCTCCTCAGAATCCTATAAATCATAATTCGATCAATGATGCCAAAACAAAAATTAGGGCCAAGGAAGCTTTGCTAAATGCATAGATTGATGCAAAGATAACTAATGTCATGGAATTGGAGATAGCTAATAAGATATTGGATAAGATAGAGATTATTTATGAAGGATATACAATAGTGAAGATGGAAAAGTTGCTGAGTTTGAAAGGAAAGTATGAGGAAATAAAGACGAGTGAGGATGATAATATATCCTCTTATATGGTGAAGGTAAATGAGTTAGTATGCACTATTATATGTGTTGGAGGAACACTTGATGAAGATGAGAATATTTCAAAAGTTCTGAAATCTTTAACTCATGCCTATGACAACAAGGTTGCAGCTATTGAAGAAATAAGAACAGTGACCAATGTGACAAGATAAAATCTAGTTGGAAATCTTACAACCTTTGAGTTGAGTTTGATAAGTGGCACACTACCCAAGAATGAGACAACTTTCAAAGCAACTGTGACTTGAAGAAACATGCAGAGATCAGATCTAGTTGAGAAACCTACAAGGAAATTGTCAAGATGGGAACACGAGTTGAAGGACATAGAAGAGGAAGAAAGAGAGCTTGAAGAATTGGAAGCTAAGTTTTCAAAAAGGATGTCTTATAGAGAAAGATCTCCTTCTAGAAGTAAGTACATAGGAAATTTACCTTTTCATGTGGTAAGGTAGAACATTATGCATCTAGGTGTCCTAATAGAGTTCCTAAGTACAAGTATGAGTTTAATCCTAGGGAAAGAATATTTTATTATGCCCTAGATGATGAAGGAATTATTGATGATCAATATGATAAAGCTGATAAGGATGATGATGAATTTACTTTCATTGTTATAAAGGAAGAAGGTAAAAAGTAAGATAATCTTAATCCCACTATTTCTCTCATTGATATTAAAGAAGATAATTCCAGATATGAAGATTTTGTGCCTTTTATTACCACTAATGATGTTGTTGAAGATAAATATTTAGCCACTCAATTTGTCAAAGAAGATAAGTGGGTGATTAATAATGGATGCTCTCACCATATGACTAGTGACAAGAGAAAAATCATAAGCTATGAAAATTATGATGGTGACAAAGTGAAATGGGGTGAAAACTCTAGTGGTAAGATCAAAGGTAGATGTTCTATTAATTTGGATGGAAAAAAATACTAATGATGTACTGTATGTAGAAGGTTTGAAACATAATCTTCTCAGTGTTGGTTAGCTAAAGGGTAAAGGCTATGGTTTTCATTTCAAAAATGACATGTGCCAGACCTTAAATAATTATGGAAGGGAGATTTCTACTAAATCCAAGATAAGAGGTAACATATTTCTTTTGAATAGTGGTCAAAAGACTTGTTTTATTTCTCAGATAGATGAAATATAGTTATAGCATAAGAGGTTGTGTCATGTGAACTTTGACTATATTGTTGCTATAAGTTCTACTTTTGTTATTAAATATTTTTCTAAGATGAAGAAGCCTGTTAACATTTTTACAAGGAATGCCAATTGGGTAAGAAAACAAGAGCTACTTTTCACTCTAAGAAATAAATTTCAAATGGATATCTTGATCTTGTTCATACTTATTTATGTAGACCTATAAAGATTAGAATCTTGCAAGAAAACATATATTTTATGCTACGAATTGATGATTATTAAAAGATAGTATGGGCGGCCTTCTTGAAAGAGAACTCAGAAGCTTTTGGTAAGTTTAAATTCTTCATGTCAATGGTGGAGAATGAGACTGGTCTAAAATTGAAGAAGTTCAGATGAGATAGAGGTGGAGAGTTTACATCAAATAATCTCAACACTTTTTATGATATGCATGAAATCAAGAGACAGTTGTCTGCTCTTAGGACTCCACTACAAAATGGTTAAGCAAAGCAGAACAATAAGATTAATTCAAGAGAATTCTAGGACCATGATGCTAGAGAGGAATTTTTTTCATATATTTTGGAGAGAAGTTGTGAGCACTTCAATATACACTCATAATCAAGTGTAGGTCAGAGATTGAAACGGTAAGACACCTTATGAAATTTGGTTTGGTCATGTGCCTACTGTTAAGTACTTTAGAATTTTTGGTAGTAAATGTCACATAAAGAGAGATGAAGATATACGAAAGTTTGATGCAAGGAGTGATGAAGGTATATTCCTTGGATATTCTACCAAAAGCATAGCATATAAATGTTATAACAAAAGGATGAAGAATTTAATAGAAAGCATAAATGTCAAGGTAGATGAAAGTCTTGAAAATTTGACAAGACCTCGTAAATATGAACATAAAAGGGATAGTAGTGATCAAACACAACATCAACAAGTGTAGAATTTATGTCCAAGTATCATAACAAATGCAAAATGTGAAGCTTATACAAGTGGAGAAGAAGAAGAAGACCTACAAAAATCAGAGACAAGGAAGAAAACTCCAAGGTATGTAAGACTAAACCATAATGAAGGTCAGATCATTGGTGATAAGAACAAAGGAATCCAGAAAAGAAGAAGAGTTGTGCAAGATCAGATATACTTGATGTCACACATTGAACCCATTGATGTAACATAAGCTTGCATCTATGATTATTGGGTTGAAACAATGAAGGAAGAGTTATCACAGATTTAGTAAAATGATACTTGGGTTCTTGTTCCAAGACCTAAAGATAAGAATATTATTGGTACTAAAGGGTATTCAGAAACAAGCTAAATGAAGAAGGATAAGTTGTGAGGAATAAGGCAAGGTTGGTGTGAAAATGTTACTCTCAGATGAAAGGGATTGATTATGAAGAAACATTTGCACTAGTAACAAGGATGAAAGTAGTTAGACTATTTATAGCTTATGCATCCCATAAGAACTAAAGATTGTATAATATATATTTCAAGTCAACGTTCTTAAATGGTCAGTTATAAGAAGAGGTATACATAGAGAAGTCTGATGGTTTTACTTTGAGAAAAGAACCTGATGTGATGTGTTTATTGAAGAAAGAATTGTATGGACTGAAGTAAGCCCTAGATCCTGGTACTCTAGGTTGGACAAGTATTTTCTCAAGCTTGGATTCAACAAATGTACTACAGGTAGTAATATGTATTTTAAAATTTTTAATGAGAAAATTATTTTTGTAGAAGTCTTTGTTGATGACATAATCTTTGGTGGAGATGATAAGTTAAGTAAAGAGTTTGCATTAGAGATGCAGAATGAATTTGAAATGTCCATGCTAGGAGAAATGAAATTCTTTCTAGGCCTACAAGTTACTCAATGTGACAAAGGAATTTTCATCAATCGAGCTAAGTATGTGAGGGAATTGCTGAGAAAGTTTGGGTTGGATGACTCAAAGCCTATGGGAACACCTATGGTGACAAGATGTAAGTTATCAAGAGATGAGTCCCCTAAGGTAAATCAATCAAGGTATAGATCAATGGTTGGTGGAATGCTATACTTAACTCATACAAGACCTGATATCATGAATGAAATTTGTCTTGTTGCAAGATTTCAAGTTGATCCCAAACACAATCATGAAGTAGAAATAAAAAGGATATTTAGATATCTAAAAGGGATGATAGACTTTGGAATGTGGTATCCTAAGGATTATGATTTCACCTTATGTGCATATATATATGTTGACTAGGCAAGTGATGTTGATGAAAGAGAGGGTAAAAGTGTTGGTGCATCCTTTTTGGGTAGCAGATTGATCTCATGGATGAGTAAAAAAAAGAACTCAATTTCCCTATCTATTTTAGAGGGAGAATACATTGTTTTTTTTGGTAATTATACTCAAATAATTTGGATGAAGAAAATGTTATCTTATATTTGCATTATTTTATACGAAGCCATTGTGATTTACTGTGATAATTTAAGTGTCTTAAATATTTTTAAGAATATAGTACAACATGCCAAGACAAAGAACATATACATCAAGTATCATTTTTTGAGAGAGAAGATGAATGACAAAGAGGTGAGGCTAGAGTATGCACCTACAAAGGAACATATGGTATATATATTCACAAAGACACTGTCTAATGATATATTTTAGTATCTCAGAGGTGAGTTAGGGGTCATTACCCCTCATAATAAAAACTAATGTGTAGAGGATCACATCAGTCTAGTATGCTTCAAAGAGAAATTTTACAACTGGATTGATGTATATAGACTTCTACTCAAGGGGAGTAGTAAGCATGGTAGAGGAAATTTGTTTGATCTAAAGTTGAGTGTTTGTAAAGAGCTACAAGGAATTATAGAAATCAGAGAGTTAATTTTTTTGTGTTTGATCAGTGCTTGGATGCATTTAGTGGCTTAGAGATGTGTGTGAAAGAAGGAAATATGAGCTTGACAAGGTAGAAGACGCATAGAAGAAAAAGGAAGAAAACATTGATATGACAAAGCAAGTTGTATAATAGAAGATGATACACCTTTTTCATTGATGTCAAAGGGAGAGAGAAGAAGATGTGAAAAATAATAAGGATCAGAGATAAAAGATTAGATTTTGTAGAATAAAAGAGTAGATCAGATGAGAGAAGAAAGTTCACATATACTTGCACATAAGAAAGAAGTTTTTGTCAATAAGGGTGGTGTACATCCAAGGGCGAGAAACTAGTGGAGAAAAGAGTATGTAATCACATTGAAACCAAGGAATGAATGTTCCCAGGGGGAATAGAAATAGAAATGAGGTGATGAAGCAGTGAACAGTTAGATAGAATTTGAAAGATAATGATGTGTTGTGGATATTGTTGGTAGTTTTTTTTGTTTTTTATTGCATTACTATGTTTTATTATTTTTCCCATCAGATGTTGCCATCAATGCAAAAGGGGAGATTATTGGAAATTTGGATGTATTTTCATTGATGTAAACATGTATATTGTGATGTTTTTTTATGTCTACTATATTGTTCAGATGTCTAATGTGAAGATCAGATGGTTTTGATATCTATTATAAAGTTTGGTTGACAGATATGCAATTTCTCCAATAGCACAAAATGTTCAGATGAATGGAGGAAGGTTATTAAAGATGAGGAGTCACACGCCTCATAGGATGATGTATATTGTCTACATACTTCATGTCAAGTTTGAGTTTCTGACATGATGATTTGATCAAGTTATGGTGTCATAGATGAAGACTGGTGATTTTTTTGATTGCCAGTGTTACAAAGTTACAGAGATGCAGAGATTTCTTTCACACACGTGTTGTAGATGATAACTTTGGTTGTGCAGCTGAAAATGTATTAAGGACATATAAATATTTCTACGATTCAAAGGGTTTGTGATTCTAATGATCCGCAAGATAGTTACACGTATTTTAGTGGAGGATGATAGTGTTCTTGAAAGTTTACCATAAGATGTTGGTAGATCCAATGGGTGCAATGGATTTGTTTGTTTGTTTGAGCTTAATAATGCCTTAGGATGATCTAGGATTATGTGCCTAATGAGTTGGCATTTTACATTGATCAAGGTGACCAAGTTCAATGAATCTAAGTTATTTATTTGTGATCTTAGCCGACATGTTAACGAAAGATTATAAAATGGTTTATAAGAGACCAGTAAAATGTTTTAGGGTTATGATCATGATATCAAGATGTTATTGATGGATCTAAGGGAGTTTTGGAAAGTGCATAGAGATCCTGATGGTTTATTTTGGAACTGAGAGAAGGATGGTTAGGAATTAGGTTTTTACTGGCCTAGTTCTTGATAAATATGGTGAATTAGGGTTTGATTGATGTGTTGCGTGTATACGCTAGTGTTTTTGAGATCGCGGAAGCTACTATATGCTAGTGAAGCATTTTTATAAATCTACTAAAGGTTGAATTGCTTGTCTATGGTGTGATAGAAAGAATTACAACAAGGGATCTTACTGTATTGAAAAGGATCTGAATAAGACATCAACGAAAAAGGCTAGGGACCACAATAAAGTTCAACTATCAAAATCCTATATCTCTACCTATATACAAGTATGCAATGTATACTTACAAAATTTTGAAAATATATGAGAAAAAATTTCTCAGAGCACCAAAATATTTATTTCAACTTTTCTTCATATTTCCTATAATCTCTATCTGACTGCAAATTGCATAAGCAAGTTTCTCTGCTGTCAAAAGGTCAGTTGCATCAGGATGGGAATAGCCTGCCTCATCCTCCTTCAAACCATTAAGTAGGATATGTAAATTAGGTGTGATCTAGTTCTGTAGCTCACCGATCCTTCCTTTCATCCTCTGCTTCTCAGTAATCTATGTTTTGATCTTTTCATTTAAAGATAAGACTTAAATTGCATGATTTTAAGCTGAAGTTTTCAAGGGATCATATAATTTCTAAAAATCACACAACTTATCCGCACTCTCATTTATTATCTTCTCAATGTTTATAATACACTTAGGGTAAGTGATACATGCTCTATGAATGCTTCCACCTTTGGTTAGACCATCCTTCAACCTTTGTATTCCAACTCCCAAAGATATCATGTCTTGTGTAATTGAGGTAAATAATTGATCATATATTCTCTTGTCAAATTCATTTTCAACCTTAATCAAAGTTGAATCCTCCAAAGAGTTGAAATGAGAACTCACTGCATTCAATAGACCTTCAAGCTGACAAGATGGAGAATCATTATAATTTTGGGCATTGGTCGACATGATTTTCCCTAGCACATCAAATGCAAGTGGTAATAGCTCATTATCCTTCATATGAGTTTTCAGGATTTGTTTCCTTGCTTGGCATGGGCCACCAAATAAATTTGCATTATTTGTATTGGACTCAAAGAATCTAACCAAACTAGACCCTGAATGATTTGCATGTCATCTATGTTAGTACTATCCTCCTTAAGAAATTATTTTATTGCCTTTGTAGTGTCTCTTGCTTTGATTTTTTTAACCTTTTTATCAAAAAATTTCTCTTCTCTCATCTTATCAACCTGATCTACATGTTTATCTACTTCCTTTCCCTTTTCATCACCCTTTATGACTTCAACATTTATCTTCTCTGCATCAACATTTTCATTCTCAGTCTGATCAACATTGTCTTCAACATTTTCAATATCTTTCTTCTCCTGACCAATAACATAATCATCACTAGAAAAGGTCATAAGAATACCAGGAATATCATCTATTTTTCCTTCATCATCAATCATGATTTGAACTAAAAGTGTAACTAGAACTCCTAAAATTTATACATTAGGTTCTTCATTTGTAACTTAAAAAGAAGTATCCATGGTGTCCAAAGGTTCACTATCATAGACAGGGGTATCATGAGTAATCTCAACACCATCCTTCAAAACATCAAATTTTTTGGCTAATAGAATCTTTGTAAACACTTTTTTAGTATCCTGCATTACTTCATCAGTTTTTCCTACTAAGAGTTTTCCAACCTTGTCTTGCTCCTAAAATCCTTCTTTGCTAACTCAATTATTTTATTAGATTCATCAGTACTAATAACTGGACAAAGATTCACAAGACTCTCTCTCTCTTTCTCTCTCTCTCTCTCTCTCTCTCTCTCTCTCTCTCTCTCTCTCTCTCTCACTCATCTTCNTCACAAGACTCTCTCTCTCTCTCTCTCTCTCTCTCTCTCTCTCTCTCTCTCTCTCTCTCTCTCTCTCTCTCACTCATCTTCATCTTGTAGAATAAGTCTTCTAGCTTCTAAGATGTCAGATAATTCATTTGGGATCTCTCCTTTAAGTTCCATCAATACTCGATTGTATTTTTTCAAGTAGACAATAACTACATCCTCAAGAATTATTTTCTATAGCTCATCATATTTATTATAATATCTCTTCAACTAAACTAGAATCCCATGAACTATCATATTCTTAATTACATCATTAACAATAAAGTGTGGCTTACCTAAGTTAGTTTTAAGATTATTTCTTGTAGGCTCCTCTTATGATGGTTGTTCCCTTGACATTTTAATTAGAGTAGCTCCCCTTGATCTTATTTTCATAATAATATCATCAGAGTTAGTATCTTCATCCTTATCATCCTCTTTTTTTTATTTATGCACTCTTTTTCTTTTAGGCTCTTATTTCTTCTTCGATTGTGCTAATCTAGATAAAGTTGTCTTCGGTGTAGGAGTCTTAGGTGTGACTATCTTCTTTGGCTTCCTCTCTTTAGGTGGACTGAACTAAAATCTGAGTTGAACTTCTTGTGTGTCTTTCCTTTGATGAAGATGAAATATGTTTATAAGTAGTAGGTGCATTTAAATCAACATCAATATCAATTGGTCCTTCTTTTGTTTCCTTCTTTCTTTCTTCCTCTTCAAACTTATTTCTTTCTTCTCCCATCCTCTCCATTTTGAAACCCGTTATTTCTCTCATAAGCTAACCTCTCTTCTAATTTTTCCATCTCTTGTATGTATGTTAACCTCCATAAGAAATTTTAGGGTCTTTTCCTTGTAGGTGAGGAACCTTTCCTCATTAGGGTAAATAGATTTATCAAGCAAGTCTTTGACATAAACCTCAAGTATGTTAGGATCAAATTCATATCCCATAGGCATAACCCATGAATTTCTCAGTTCCACTACTTCTATATAGCATTCATTGGTCTCAACCATAAAATATATAGTGTCTTCATACTTCTCAACAATTTCCCTTGGAATTATGTACTTATTCTTCATTTTCTTCTTAAAATCTTTGAAGTGTCCTCATACTATGATTCTCCTAGATTTTCTCTCTAGAATAAGGTAGCAATCACTAATTTGAATGGCCACTAGTACATCCTTTTTCCATTGAATGTTTCCAACTCCACGAAAGAATTTTATGAAGGAAAAGAAAATATAGAGAGTCAGAGAACCATACTTGAATATCTGCTTCTTGTCCTTCTTGATCTTAGTCAAGTTCTCCAAGAGCTGCACTCTCAATGCCTCACAGATGTCATAGTCAACATTATCCTTAACTATTTTGTCTATAGTGTGTATGATAGTACTTGAAATAGAATTTTATTTGCTAGAACAATACACTTTATAACCCAATATCATTGTTGTAAACCTTACATCGGGTTGTTTGATGTTATTTACAGCCATAACACGTTTATACCATTGAGATTCAATCAATTAAGTGAAAATATCCATGTTAATTGACTTTAGGGATGGAACCTCACCAATAGCATTACAACCAGTAACATCTTCCAATACTTCTTTAGTGATTTTTTATGGTCTATACAACCATATAAACTATAATGCCCTTCCAACCCTCACAAGACCTGATTATGCCTATTGAAATTTTGGGAATTTCATTCTCTACTAATGATTCTAATTGAAGTTACTAATCCAATCTATCTCATCTCCACATAAGTGTTTACTGCATATCTCTCCTTGAGTAGTGATGTCTACTATGTTTTCATGACATTTTAGGAATATTGTGTTATGAAACAATCTGATATATTTGTTGTATGAGGAAATTCCTTTTGATGGTTTGAGTACACTAGAATGAATTAAGTTGATTAAGATACTTTTATGACTATTTTCTGGATGGTGTATTTATGTTTTTCAAAATTGCCATAAATACTAGGTTATCTATGTACTTTACCTAGCCATTATTAACACTCTTGTATGACTTTATGAATGATTATGATGTTAACTATTGATTAGGGATTAACCAAATCACCTAATGGATCATATTATGGATTTAATTTGACCCTTTCTTTATAATTAATTAGTATTATGGGTTCTTATACCCTAGTGACATCGTACTTGAACTCTATGCTTTCTCTTATTTGATGATGATGAGATGCTTTCAAAATATGTTGGATAATATGTTCATCCTAATGATAGTTTGTAAATGATCTGAATGCCACCTAATGAATTATATGCTTAGAATATTTAATAGAATTTGGTCTATATACATGATGACATTATCAATGATGATTGTTCATTTTTATTTTGAGATTATTATGGAGCTAAAAAACACTAACATAATCATGATTTAGAATGAGTGTTTTATGGTGTGTGTGTAGGATGAGGGGAGGTAGACGTAATCAATTCTGTGGGAGATCCACATGATGTCGCATTCCCCCTCGTCTGCCACTACTTGTACATATATATATTTGTGTTTCTCAACTTGGTGATGCAGGATGAAAGTACCAGGCATCGACTCCACCTAGCCACACAGGTCTAAGCATGCCTTTAAAATCCTCAAACGTTTTTGTTGTGGAGATAGTACCAAGGTTTCCCCAAGTAGACCCTTTTGACTTAGGTTCCTTTTTTAGGAAGTCGCCCTATTTGGGTTTGGGATGTATTATTATTTTGATGGTTTCGAGATTTGTGTTCTGGTCAGTTGATCTTGTTCTTTTATTATTTTCAATTATGTTTGTAATATGATCCTTGGTTATTATATCATTATATATATATATATATATATATATATACATATAATATTTGTATTATGTGCGTAAATAAGTTTACGATGTGACTTAGCATATGTATATGTTTGTATATATGGGTGCACACATATATGCCTACGTGTGTGTGTGTGTGTGTGTGTGGGTGTGTATAAAGATATGAATATGTGCATTAGTTTTTTGATGTAATATTGTATTGTTATATAAAATTAAATTAAATAATAAGAGAATTAATATCATTATTTCTATTTGGCAAAACTAGCTTTTCTAAGAGATTCGAACCCGAGACCTCCTAGGAGTAAGGCTGGATAGTTTCCAATGGGATATATGAATTACTTGATCATGTTTCTTATCATCAACATATTTAAATACTACACAAGCTTAATTAAGTTAATAAATAAATTAAAGTTTTAATCTATCATTCACGGGAATAATTAATTATTTTGAAACCAACTATGGAAGTTGGATAAGTTGCTTCCCGTAAAGCAACTCCTCCAACCATATAGTTTTCTATATGTATAAGGTGAAATATTTTTGGAAGGCCCCCGGGGGCTTTTGGTGATTCTCAGAAGAGGATTTTCAATTTTAAAAGAGGCTATTTCATCAAGAGTTAAAGAAGACAACAATGTTTTATTTTTCTGAGAAAATGGAGAAATAACAGTTGCAAAAAAAAAAATATAGTCCTAATTTGGAGGCCATATCTTGCTAACCAACCATTGGATCATGCTAAATTTTGGAAATGTTGGCAAACACTAAATTGTGTCAATTCTCACTGGAGAGATCAAATAAATATATTGTGGTTCAAAAGTTATGGATCTCTGTGTGCGGGTCTATCCAAGAGGACAACAATAAGGAAGTTAGAAATTCTGGAGGCTTATGGAATTGCTTAAAACACCAGGGGAATTCTCCAGAGTAGCCCAGGTAGAGTCTAGAACCAAGATTAATTCCCATGTTCTTGAGTGTGTCTAGTAATTCATTTCTGAAATGTGTTTACTACTATGAGTGTTATATGATTGATTATATCTATAGTCAAGTAAAGAAGTTTTAAAACATTCATGATGCACTTTGTAAATAAGTGTCTGTGTCTAATCTATAGGATTAGTGAGTTTTTCACTATCTATTATTTGGTGTGATTATGTCTTCATGTGTGGTTTTTAATTATATGTGAATCTTATGTTTGGGTAGTGGTTAAATTACTATTTAAGTATTATTAATTTTTGGAAGGATTAGGATGTCATTTTATCACCCTTTCTTTTGATAGTTTATTTAATTTGGTGTTATTTTGTCTATGTTCTTTCTCTGATTTTGTGTATGAGAAAGATTCATATCATTATCAAGGATTCTTTTGATGGCCATATATTGTTCTTATTCTTTTCCTGCACATTGTTAGGGTTTGGACTCATCCTAAAGGTTTGAGAACACAGGAGAGTTTCCTAAACCTATGGACTAGATGTTTTGTAGTGATTGAAAGTCCCTTTTTGATGACATCTTTGAGTAGGGAAACAAGGTACCCTAGGTGGGTGGCTCACCATAGGTTCCAGGACCCAAAGTGGTTTCTAGAAGATCCTATGGGTGATTTCTTAATCAAGTGATAACCATTAAAATTAACTTGGGTTAAGGGTGAGTTTAAAACATAATAAAAGATAAGAGGTGTTGAAGTCTGCATAGACCTGTTGGAGTACTGGTACCATGGGTAACGGCTAGGGTGGATCCTTAAACTTTGAGATGGGACCGATGTTACATGGTTTCCAGGGAGGATCCCAATACACAGGCTGTGTGATGACACTCACCTAGTTGGTAATCTGGATCCCTCACTCATATTTTGTGATGTTTGGATACTTGGTTGTATTTTGTGTTTCCTATTTTTTTATTTTGGATGGTTCTTTTGGGAAAGGTGTATTGTTGGCCTTATATTTCCTTAGAGCTTATGTGGACCTTGGTTTTATCTCCAAGAATGGGGGAGTGGGACTTCACGGTTCCACGTGGTTGGGTGGTTAATCTTATCGAGGTATTTTTTGTGGTTGCATGGATGTCTTTACCTTTGGATTCATGCTTGGAAGCTGTAAAAGATTCTACTTTTGCATCATGTACTTTAATAGACTATGATTTTGATGTATTGATTTATTAAGAGCCCTTATTGGGTAATGTAATGTAATGTAAATGAAAGGAAAATCAATGTAATGGGAATGGGTATTTCTAGGTGAAATGAAGGGAAAAGTTATGCCCCTACTTGCATATGTTACAGGAATTGAAATATTATGAAATTTTTCATTTGTATCACTTGTATGATGTCTTATATTAAGTGATCTCTTACATGAAAATTTAATCATATTGTTCTCTTGTGTTTTGTGGATAATGACCTAACTTATATTGATGTGATAAGTAACTTCTCTTAAATAATAGACTAAAAGGGAATACTAGGAAATGATTGGTTAATGAATGAACTCGTGTTTATATCAAAGTGAAATGTTATTTCTAGATAAGAAGAACTATATAAAATGATAAAATGATTATAGAATTACAATCAGTTGTATAATTGAGAAATGAGATGCCAAATATTAAGGAAATTTTATAGATTAGAAGTACAATACATTTTTGGTTCAGTGTAACCTACGATAGTAACTCAATAAATTGATTCACCTATTGTTAACTTATGATTGATATTAAGAATTAGTTAGGAACATTTTGGTTGGTGCCTTAAAATATATCTAGTGCAATGTACATCCAGGTGGTAGGATATGCGATAATGAATGATAATCTTTACCCTAATGTCTATATGAAACTAAAAAAAATGGTTTATAGATGTTATGAATTCCATTAGTTAGTTATGAATAATGGATTGTGTTGGTAAATTAAATGTTTGTGACTACTCATTGTAACATGTTCATCAAACAATAGTCATTTATTCTAAAGAATTATAAATATGTTAGACTTGTAACTCATTATGAAACTCTTAAATGTAATTAGATTAATCAATATTGTTTGAGTAGAAATGTTAGGGAACTTGTGAGGACTAGGAAATCTTCAATCATGTTGCATTCATGTTTGTTGAGCATATGTGTATTGACTCTTTTGATAATATGTGTCATAATAGTTTTAAATATATATATATTTGACTCTGTCTTTAGAGATTAGTTGGTCTGTCCTCTTGAGTTCCCTGGCGAGGCGTTACATAAACTAATCATGCACTCAGCTCAACACATATATAATCCATTCTAGCTCATAAAAAATGTGAAAGTGCATAACCTGAGATATCTTCATTTTCTCTAAAACCTTATATTCATCTTTCAGTATTCCATCCTCATACAATTCCTCATACATATGATAGATTGTATCTTTCCCTAGTTCTTCAAACTTACAGTGAATATAGGCCCTAATATCTTCAACATGTAATATGTCGTATGGAACTTTAGAAGAAGCACCCTATGGATCATCTTCCATGGATTTATAGGGGTATTTCTTAAACTTAGGTCTAGGTCGATCCTTAACATCCACAATGAAAGGTGTATCCATGATTTCAAAATCAAAATATTAAGCGCCTAATGAAAATACCTTTTTACACAGTCAATAAGGGTTTGTTGTTAGATCTTTGAAAATCACCTCTAATCTCTATTTAATCACCTTAAGATTTTATGGAAGCTCTATCTCCAGGTAGAAAGGTGTGTAATGAGGTGAAAAAATTCCCTTTTAAGTCTTCACATGCTAAAATGTAAAGCACAATTAACGTGTCACACCCTAGTTTCAAAACTCCATTCAAAACGTAACCTACAAAACCATCTATGATCCTCCAAAAAAAGTTTGTATCCCTTCAGAAATGATTCTATTATGTTCTAAAATCAATGTTGCATTTCATTATTATGATCGCATACATTGATCCATTCAATTCAGGGGTCAGGTAAATAATTTTCATGAAAACTCCCCATTAGGTCTTTAACTTAATCAATTTTTTGATGAAATTTCCACACCAGATCTTGGCGTGATCCCTTCATTAGCATCAGTAATATCTTTTCTCACCCATGTCTTACTCATCTTCTTCCTAACTTCTTCAACATCAATATTTTGTTTACATTTATCAACATTCTGCACATTATTTCTTTCTATGGAACCTCTCATATTCACATTAGTATTATTAAATCTACAGAACTTAATAATGTGACATGGATTGTTGCATTTGAAACATATCACATTAAAATTCCCATACATTGTGTTTTCTTGAGTAGTCCTCAATCTGCATTGCTTCACCATGTGACCAAAGTTATTTCATTTGTAGCATGTAATGTTCCCTTTGTGCATAGAATTGTTCACCACAGCTCTGCATTTTCTAGATTTTTGTCCATAAGTGTTACATTTGAAACATTGACCTGACAACGATGTAGCATTTGATTTATTCTTGCATTGGTTTTCCCTATGGAAATTGTTTTTGCAAAAAAAGCATCTCCCGTTAAATTTTTGTGCATTATGTTGTCTAATAAGAGTCCTCTTAGGTTTCTCAATCTGATTATCTGATAAAGATTTTTTCTGACAAGATCCATAGCTTTCACCCAATTCAATATTAAGTCCTTATGTATCTCTTTTCTACTTGTGACTCTTAATTTATGCATCAAGCTTTGATGAACTAGCTTTGAATTTTTCTTTGAATTCATTAGCAAAATCAATCTCACTCCTAAGTATCGCTTTAACTCTTTCAAGTTATTTCTCATTATGTATGGATTCCTTAAGATCATGTTGTGATTATCCAATCTCACAATTTAGTTTATGACACATCTCATACTTTTCCTTCAAGTATTTCTCAAGATGTTATTCATTCTTTTTCCTTGCTTAAATCTCCTTAGTCATCTTCATTACCATGGCTTCCATCTCATGCTTCAGATTATCTTTATCTTTTGCAAGATGCTCACATTCATCTGACTTTTCTTTCAAGGATTGTGAACCATCAATTTTTCCTTTTTGCTTCAACTGCTCAACAAGATATTTCCTCTTGTCCATATATTTATTCAATTGTCCCTTCAAAGTTTCATTGAATTTTTTAGCTTCCTTGAGTCTTCCTTCAAATTTTGTGTTATGAGCATTAGATTGATCAAGATCTTCAAGTGCAACCAAGAGCTAATTTTGAACACTTCTATAAATTGTAGAGTCACCCATGAGGATCTTCCTCAAGCTATTAGACTTCCTCTGAGGCACCAAGATCTAATTCCAATTGTTGGTATTAAAGAACACTGAGAGGGGGAGGTGAATCGGTGTTCTAAAAACTTTAATAAACTAATTCCTCAACCATAAACCAAGAGAAATGAAGAGTAAACAACTAAAACATAAATAAAGCATCCAAAACATCATAAAACCATGATTTTTATCAAGGAAACTTTGTTAGGGGAAAAACCAAGGTGGGGATGGAACCCACAAATGATTACTCTATATAAGTAATAACTTTGTTAAAGGTTTGAGTACAATAATGGAATGGACATGCACACTGCCTCAACCTCACTACTTATATTATAAAAGAGGGCTACAAACCTTAATAGAATAGAATCCACTATGGACAACAATCCAATAATCATGAATACATTTCTATCTTCTATATCATGCCTATACAATTCCAATAAAGTGCAATACAAAATATTTCCCAATCATCAACATAACCTTTTCTTTCAAATCCTTTGTATGTAAAACATACAAACAAAACATATCTAACCATCACAATACAAAATAAAATCAAAAACTCGATCTTATATATCAGCTATCAAAAATAATTTATTCACTGGTTGGCCTCAAGAGCATGCTATATAATGTGTGAAGTGTCAGAAAAATATTCATGTAAAATATCATCCTAACCTCAAAAATGTCATATACGTCTTCTACCATGTTGTCTCTACCAACATAAACTCCAAAATAATCAAACCAATCAAACAAATAGGATTGTTGATCGATCTATTAACACTATGTCAATGTTTATCTCAAATCACTCAAAAATCGATACTCAGAACTCTATAACTTTCTCACCTAAGATCACAAACCTCTGTAAACCTAGAATAAGGTTGTGTATACCATGTAGTATCTCCCCCTAGGTTTTATGACCAAAAATCCATAGTACTTTTCGTATCGAAGCATTTATGATAACTTGTTTTGGTGTTCAAATCAACATATTGGAGTTCCTATGGACTTTCCAATCCAATGGTGGGAAACCCAAGCGACTTAACCAACTAACAAGCTTCAACCAAGGAAATACTGAACCTTCTACAATTTTGGCTCTACAAAACCAAGGTTGGTAAGCCTATACCTTGACTTCTCCTTCAAGGCTTTTTATAGCAGATGAGATACACTTCAAACTTCTCTCTCTCAAGTATGGTAAGGAACTTGAAAGAAATCAAATTGTAATCAATACAACATAAAACTGAAAAAACTAAATGTTGTGTGAGATTTGTAATAATACTTTAGAAGAATGTATATATAAATGAATTAATGCTAGAATATCTCAAAAACATAACATAATGAACTAAATGACTATATCCAATAATAAATTAGATCAATTCCTATATCAACTTGGGAAATAGAGTCAATCCAAATTCAATCCTATGTACAAATTTGCAAGACATTATATATTCCAATACCGTCAACTATTTGAATGTTATAGATGCAAAGAGATTAATTCTATTTATATCTTTGTTAGTTCAAATGAATTTAACTCCTATGGTTGGGAGACCAGTTGAACAAGAAGCCAGAAATACTAACTTTCACAAACTCCTTGATAATCAAACAATGATGTAAGACATATAATATCTCTACACAAGCATTTCTAGAATAGAAATTGAAATTCCTTCAATAATTGCAAAGTAATAACTTAAATGAATTGAACCTTTTTACCACAAGTGAGACAAAAACACTTATCTTTTATTGATTTTGAGAAATAGTACATTTGAGTCCATGTTGCAGTTGTGATCAAAACTAGAAAAAATAATAATAATAATGTCCCCTTTCCACATGGTCTTGGTATCCCTATTTATATAAAATCCAAGGGATGCATACAAGCTTCAGACCAATGTGTCTTTTGATAACTAACACCTAATCTTAAGATCAACAACTGAACATTAGTTATAATTATATTTAAGGAATGATTTATCATCTTTTAAAAATGGTTGTCGACCATAAGAAAAACAAACAATAATCACCTAACAAATCATTTGTGACTTGTTAAAGATAATCTAGAATAATGAAAACTTGCCAAGTCCTTATATCATGTTTTATATAACAATGATTCTTCATTATGGTTATCATAATACTTTGACCACATGCTCATATACATATTTTTCCTTTGATAATGGGTATTATCAGTATTAAGAATAGATTTCTCGATGTTTTCAACCATGACCTGGCATCATCTATCCTTGCGAACATTCTTCAATCAATGTTTGCATGTCATCATCTTATAATATTTCACCAAGGTTGCATTGTTCTATCGGCAGATGGATCCATGTTCACAACCTTTGAAAACCCTGCATGAGAATGTCGATGAAACATCAATTTAATAGATAAAATCCTTGTTAATATAAAATACATTTAACCTATGAAATAAAATAGTATAGAAAATCCCTATCGGTGTTGCCAGCTGAACTTTCTACCTTTTTTACCGTCAAAGACACATGTCAAGATCATGTAATGCCTTGAAGATTAAAATTCATGCATCTCATCTTTGATGCATTAACTTGATTAAAATAGCACCATCAATTTGACTAAGTCTGTATACACCGAGTGACAGTGAATATCGAGCAAGTTCAAATGTTAAAGTGTTGTATCATCTTAAAATGGAAGAAATTCCATGTTAAGAACGTTTAGCCCCCCTTAGGGGGGGTTTTTAGACCATCATCATATTTTCCACTCATTTATGCACCTTCTCCAACTTTTGTGCCCGTTTAGGACCCTGATTGGACCTCTTCGGACACTGATTATCCCACCTGGAAAATTTTCCAGGGGTTTTGACTCCCTAGGTCAAGGTCAACCTCAACCTTGACCTAGGTCATGGTCAACCTTGACCCTAAGCTAGGTCAATGTTGAGCTCAACCTCAATCTAGGTCCCCCTTTCTAATTGGAGAGTTTGTCGGTTGTCAGGGGTCATTCAAAAGTTCATTCTCCCACTTCCGAGTCGACTATTTTGGGTTTCAAAGAGACAACTCTTAAATTGTATTTAATATTGGTCATCTTCTAGGGGTATAGGTATAAATAGAATTTAATTCTCCTATGTAGGCCTCTCTAGAATATTGTTCCCTAGATTGGTATATAAGGAAGCCTTCTTCTCTCATTTTCTCTAACCATGAACTAAGAAAGAATCCAAGTGAAAGAAGCATAACGAACAATCTGAGACTCTCCTAAAGCTTTCAAATTTCAACTATGGTTTTCAATTATTCATCTCAAGCATTCAAGTTCTCCATTGAAGACCAAGGATTCAAGCATTAAAGCCTTTGAAGGGATTTGGTTGAAGCATTCAAGATTCATCATTCAAACCCTAGATCTATCCATCATGGTTGTGTGATCTTCCTTCAAGATCCTTTGTGCATCCTTGAGATTCATTCATTCTCCCTTCAAGATGGATTCCAAGCATACAATCATGGATTTTTATGGTTTCTAATATTGAGCCCAAGCTTTCACATTTACATACTTATTTACATTCGAAATACAATTGCATATCTATTGAATATCATAGCTTCATTGTTAGATTTAATTCTACTACTTGCTAGCATTCTCTATTTAAATTATTGATTTCAAGGTTAATTCCTAAATTGGGGTTTGACTAAGGAAAACCCCTCCCCCAAAAAACAAAACCATTTTTCTTGTAGGTACAGGTTTGGGACAGCAGATTCAAGTGCAAATCTGGATACCCTTTTCGACAAAATTTTGGGATCTAGAAATAGATTTTCCGTTAGACTGTGAAATTCAAGGTCAAATTTATATTTTGGGTTAGAATCAACATTCTATTTTGGTTAAAAATCAACATTATGTTTTGGGTCAAAATTGACCTGAGCCAGATCTGGAAAATATTTCTGGGTTTTCTCCGTCTTTTTGTTTTTGTACCCGATCCGATTGTAGAACTTCCAAAAACTCAGTGCAGACACCCAAAAATAGAATTCTTCAGATCTTCTACCTTTTGAGGTTTGTATTTGTCTTCTAATTCAATTCAATTAAGGTTTTAATCTTTCTAGATTTATTACACATTTTTTTCTATAGGACGGAACCTAGGGTTTTTCTCTTTATCTTTATTCTTAATAGGTTGACTCATTTACGCATTGATCCTTTCTTTGGGGTTAATCAATTTGGATCTTCCCTTTATGAATTTAGGGTTAAGAGGGAAATATTATCTTCCCACACCCCACACAAATACATCACACCATATTCATACACCTTGTTTCAAGCTTCCTATATATTTTGGTGACCTTCCATTCCTATATATCACATTATTATATATCCCATCTCATTTCCTTTTACATCTCAAAATTTTATCTTACATTTTGGTGAACCCGCGATAGACAACTCTTTCTTTTTTGTGTTAGATGCTTTGCCTCTTTTTCTTAGAGACTATCTTTTTCATACATATTAAATTAGTTTTTTTTATGCTCTTGCATTTTAAAATACAAAAATAAAAAATAAAAAAAAATCTACATACTCATAAAAATACAAAAACATTTCCTGCATTTCATTCACTATGAAGATCTTTAAGATGATTTGGTATGTGGTTATTTTCCTTATTATTCTTCTCTTAGCATCTCTTTATAGTACTTACGATATTTATGAGAGTATCATCCATTTCCTCATGTTTTTTACTCTTCATGTTTCACTTGCTTATGCTATTTTGAGATTAACTAATACTAGTCTTCCTACTTTCAAAACTTTCATTAAGAATTTGTGTAGTGTACTTATTTCTCTTTTAGATTATGTGAAGAATTGGTTAGATGATACCCCATTTCCTAATCTTCCTAATCCTCAACCTATCCTTCCTAATCCAATTTCTAATATTCCTACTCCTATTTCTTCATCTTCTATCCCTAGTTCCTCTCACACTCGTGATGGGGTTCAAACTATGGTTCATGATAAAGATGTTCAAGAATTATTTGATTTACCTTCCCCTTCTTATCCAATCCATAATGATATTAAAGGGAATAGAAATGAAACTTCTTCTAAACCTATCATTCTTCCTTACACAACATTTTCTCATGACCACAATAAAAAATCACCTCTTGTAGAAGCTTTACAAGATATGTACACTACCATATACAATATGGTGGCTAAACAAGGTTATTAGGGCTTGGTGTTAATGAACATGGTATTAAATATTCGGTTAATCTATCCCCTAAACAAGATAAGCATGGTCTAGGATTTCCACTATCTCAACTTGAGGTGGTTGATTTTGATCATTTCCGTCCTCTTCATATTCTCCTTCCAACACCTTCCTTAGATACTCCTTAAGATGTGGCTAAGAAGGTGTATGTTCAATTAATGAATTCTAAGAAAGAAATCTTTAAACCTATGCCGAAAGATGCTCTCTCCAAATACAAATGTCCTTTTAATTATAGTAATACACATTTATTTGCTTATTGTGTGCATTTCAAGATGTATTTTAGAGAAAGAACTGTAGACGTCTAAAATTGTCCTTATATTAATTTAATTAATATTCCCATAACATTATAGTTAATTTTAATTAATTATATTTGTTATATTCTTCTATCTATTTAATTAAATTTATTTAATTAAATAT
>MU226400.1:1925117-1935714 GCA_018584345.1 Thuja plicata | reverse complement strand
TATCTATTTAATTAAATTTATTTAATTAAATATGATTCACTTTCCTTAGTATTTGAATTTAATTTAAATACTACCCCCTTTGATGTATTAAATCTTATTTAATACATTATCCCTCATTAATCCCCTTTAAATAAATTTTTAATTTATTTATTCCTCCACATGACTTAAATTCTACTAAACCAAATTAATCTAAATTTTAAATTAGATTAAGCTAATTTGAACCTAGATCCTACCCTACTTCACATCACTCTCACCAAATAAACCTATTCACTAATTAACTAAGGTTAATTAGGCTAATTTCTTGATTCCTACACCAATTAGTCCTAATTATTTTCTCACACATGTGTGAGAAAATTTCCAAAAATTATCTTTTCCAAATAATCCTTATTTGGTGCCAACAAGGTTTCTTACACCTGTGATGACACCTTCTTACACTTTCTAAAAGTGTCTCATTGGTCCAAAACTCTTACACCCTCTTACACCTCTTACGAGATCCTTCACATGTGTACTTTAAGTACACTTTGACCCATCACATCCAAAGTTTCTCACACATGTGTGAGAAAAGTTGGACTCTTGCATGGCTTATGTGTCCCTCATGTGGCACCTATGTGGATGCCACATGAGCTCCACCTCATCCAAGCCCTATCTCTCCTCCAAAAAAATCTATAAGTAGAGGTCATTGTCAAGAGAAAATCATCTCTCATTTTATGCATTGTTATCATGCTAGTTTAGTGTTTGAATTTTATATCTTATTTTCATGTTCATGCTTTTAGCTCATTTAGAAATCACATCTTAGGTAATCATGGAATGAATCTTATTTTCTTTGTTCTTGCATCTTTATCTTAGTTTAGTTCTTGTATCTTCATCATCAATGGTGAAAGCTTGAGACAAGTTCTTCATACTTGTTCTTGAGCTCTTCATCACATCCATTAGTTTGCATTGTAGGTTTCAATTTATAGCAAGCAAGAAAATTAAGTGGGATTTAGTATATTGTGTTGGGAGAGCACACCCACAAACCTTCTCTAAGAGAAAATCAACAAGGCATTGGGTGCCCTTGTTTAGCTCATCGGAGGTTATGATGGAATTCCTTATTTTAGAGTATGTTTAGACATGTTAGTGTGTTTATTTGATTTATATGTGTTTAGACATGTTAGTGTGTTTATTTGATTTATATCTCTAACGTTTGCATGTCTAAGAATGCTCCCAATAGGTAGGTTTCCAGAATATACAAGAACTAATTTAGGAATTATATCTCTCTTGTGTGGTATTAAAATTTCTTCATAATTTTCATACGAGGCATACCCCTCGTTCTTCAATAATACAAGTCTTTCTCCCTCTTGTCTCTTCACTGGGGGGCAAGAGGTATCTCTTCCTTTTTTTTTCTAGGATCCATTATGCTCTTAGCATTTTTATTTTTTTTTAAGAAATTGGTTATCCTTTCTATATTCTATCCCTATGGTATTGTATTATGATACATACTTCCTTTTCTCATAATCATCCATAGCTCTCTTATAATATTCACAATATCTTTCTAAGACATTTGTTTTGTAAAGATATCTCTTTTCTACAGCATCTCTTGATATGATTGGTATATCCCTTTCTTTCATCCCTAGGGGGGCAAGGTTTTCCTTGTTTCTCTATGTCTAAGGATCTCCTTTCCTTAGCTTATTGGCATTTGTTTATTCTGCAACATTATTTTCTTATAAAGACATATGTTTTGGCTATGGATACCCTCTTATATGGGAGGTGATTGTCCTAGGTCATCACCTCTCCTTTATTTTGCAAATTATGTTCTTTATATATTCTTTCCCTTGCTTTGGGTTAGAGTTTTATTCCTTCATTCCAAGATTCCACTTCCTCTTTATTGCAGGGGGATTGATGATTGAATCTTTGTTCCCTCTTTACTTTTCTTTGAAAGATGATATTTTATCCTAAGCACTCCTCTGCGGTGGGAATCTTTTTAATAATATCGCTTCCTATTTGAGGATCCTTTTTCCATAAGTGACATATCCTTTTCACGATTATCTATTCTCTTAGATGCAAGGGTCAATACTCTTCGCTAAGACTATAGTGTACATTGTTGCTAACAAGATATCTCCTTACTTTGTGAAGTAGGTATCCTCCTTTCTCTTCCTTATCCTATCTATTAGGTAGCCACCATAAGAAGGGGCTAATATATAAGGTCTCCCTTATACTATAGATTACATTTTACAACATGCTAAATCCTCAGAAGGTAACACACATAAGTTGCTAAATCCTGAAGAGACATGCATTTTTATTTTTATTTTTTGCTAAATCCTCAGAAGGTAACACACATAAGTTGCTAAATCATGAAGAGATACGCATTTTCATATTCAAAGATGCTAAATCCTTGGAAGGTAACGCACATAAGTTTCTAAATCCTAAAAAGACACACATTTTATATTCCATAGTGATACAAAAATGTGGATCTATGGGTATTCCAAAAGCTGCCAGAAGACGCATTAAAATTACAAAGCATAGTTTATGGGTGAACTTGTTGGGATCTCCCTCCTTGGTGATTCATGGTAAGGTGGGCATCTTACTAGGCAAGGTAATCACTCTCTCTTTTCTCTCTTTCACTTTCATGCTAGTAGGATTAGATCATGAAGCTATGTTATTTGTAGTGTTGCTCTTGTCTTTCTTATGTAGTCATTTATACTTTCTATGATTATTTACTCTTTTCTTTTGTACCTTTGTGCATTTAAGTTGAGTTAGAATCCTTGGTCTGGGGGCTCATTTCCTTGACTAAGTAATGTCCGACCTCATTGTGATCTACTAGAGTCTTTCTTCTAGCTTTACCGTGAGTATGTTTGATTTCCATACTCCCGCACTTCCATGTTAAAAATGTTTAGCCCTTCTTAGGTGGGTGTTTTAGACTATCATCATATTTTCCACTCATTTATGCACCCTCTCCAACTTCTATGCCTATTTAGGACCTTGATTGGGCCTCTTCAAACATTGATTATCCCACCTGGCACATTTTTCAAGGGTTCTGACTCCCTGGGTCAAGATTGACCTCAACCTCAACCTTGACCTAGGTCACGGTCAACCTTGACCTAGGTCACAGTCAACCTTGACCTTGACCTAGGTCCCCCTTTCCAATTGGAATTTTGTCGCTTGTCGGGGGTCATGCAAAAGTTTATTTTCCCGCTTCCAGGTCGGCTATTTTGGGTTTCAAAGTGATGACTCTTAAATTATATTTAATATAGGTCCTCTTCTAGGGGTATAGGTCTAATTGGAATTTAATTCTCCTATGTAGGCCTCTCTAGAATATTGTTCCCTAGATTGGTATATAAGTAATCCTTCTTCTCTCATTTTCTCTAACCATGAACTAAGAAAGAATCCAAGTGAAAGAAGCAAAACAAACAATCTGAGACTCTCCTCAAAATTTCAAAGTTCAACTAAGGTTTTCAAGTCTTCCTCTCAAGCATTCAAGTTCTCCATTGAAGATCAAGGATTCAAGCATTCAAGCCTTTGAAGGGATTTGGTTCAAGCATTCAAGATTCATCATTCAAACCCTAGATCTATCCATCATGGTGGTGTGATCTTCCTTCAAGATCCTTTGTGCATCATCAAGATTCATTAATTCTCCCTTCAAGGTGGATTCCAAGCATACAATCATGGATTTTTATATTTTCTAATATTGAGCCCAAGCTTTCATATTTACATACTTGTTTACATTCCAAATACAATTACATATCTATTGAATATCATAGCTTCAATGTTAGATTTACTTCTACTACTTGCTAGCATTCTCTATTTCAATTATTGATTTCAAGGTTAATTCCTAAATTAGGGTTTGACTAAGGGAAACCCCTCCCCCAACAAAGAAAACCATTTTTCTTGTAGGTACAGGTTCAGGACAGCAGATTCAAGTGCAGATCTAGATACCCTTTTCAGAAAAATTTTGGGATTCAGAAACAGATTTTCCATTAGACTGTGCAGGTCAAGGTTGACTTTCTTTTTTGGGTTAGAATTGACATTTTGTTTTGGGTCAGAATCGACATTTTTTTTGGGTCAAAATTGACTTGAGCCAGATCTGGAAAAGATTTTTGGGTTTTCTCTGTCTTTGTGTTTCTATGCTCAATCTAGATGCAGAACTTCCAGAAACTCAATGCAGACGCCCAAAAATAGTATTCTTTAGATCTGCTACCTTTTGAGGTTTGTATTTGTCTTCTAATTCAATTCAATTAAGGTTTTAATATTTCTAGATCTATTACACATTCTTTTCTATAGGATGGAACCTAGGGTTTTTCTCTTTATCTTTATTCTTAATAGGTTAACTCATTTATGCATTGATCCTTTCTTTGTGGGTTAATCAATTTGGATCTTCCCTTTATGAATTTAGGGTTAAGAGATAAATATTATCTTCCCACACCCCACACACATACATCACACCATATATATACACCTTATTACATTCTTCCTATACATTTTGGTGACCTTCTATTCCTATATATCACATTATTATATCCCCCATCTCATTTCCTTCTACATCTCAAAATTTTATATCTTACAAGTGTATAGAAATTATGTATACACCGAGTGATAGTGTATATCAAGCAAGTGTTACCAAGCAAGTGTATATCGAGCACCGTAGTAACTAGAGTTGAGGACCGAGCATAACTGAGCAAGATGACCAGGCTTAACTGAAGTTAAAGAATGACAAAATTGCTTAGCTGGAAAAGCTACAATTTAGGATTGACTGATTGATTACTTAATTTTCAATGATTAGTTAAACTAGAGCATGGAAGAAGATTTAAAGCACATTTTATTCACAGTTATCATGGATATATTTATGGAATAAAACTAAAGGAGAGCTTTACAGGATAAAGCAACACATGGCGACTTTTACGGATCAAGAAGAGATCTATGACAAAAACAAGGAGATTGTGTGGCTAATCATGTCTATATAAAGAGACAAGGAATTCATTATCAAACAGAGGAATGTTGAATATATTTGTGTGAAGATGGAATTCTTCATGCAGATCTGATCATATAGGTTGAAGAATAAAGCCAAGGAATTCTACAGACATCAAGCAATAGAGGAAAGAGCATTCACCGAGTAGAAGAAAGAAAGAAAGAAAAGGAACTAAAGTGTACATTGATCAAAGAGATATTATAGAACTAACAATAGATCTAAATATTTTCAAATCAAAGTTGTACTTTTAAGAGATCATTTGGTGTATCAGTTTAACCATTGATTCAAAAAATCTCTTAACCGAGTGGGATTTAACAGTCCTTATTGTATTGAGATACTCAAGAGTATCTAAAGTTTTTATTTTTGATAGCATAGTGAGTGCTAGGTCAAAAGACAAACTTTTGGTTTTAAATCCTCTAACAAGGTCGCACTTAATAATGTATATTGTAACCTTTAACAGGGTTGGCTCTTCACCGAGCTCACTTTAGAAGAGTGAAATTATTTTGGGTTACTGGTGCAGGAGCACCTAGGTAGGCTAGAAGATGCAATGTAACCTAGGGCTTCTTTTGATGCTTTGGATTTTAGTGGTTCTAGCCAAACCACTAGGTTAATAAAGGGACTAAAAGTCCTAGTGTGTAGTGTGTGAAGTGAGAGGATGTCTATGTAGGTCCTTAGTGACCTTTGAGTCCAATCTAGGTCTATTAGGGTGTTTTATTATTTTAGTGTCAAATGTGGCCAAGAAAAGGACTAAAGGTCCTATTTCATGTTTATACACCATAATTAGGGATTTGGGAAGGATTGGATGCATTTTGACCAAGTTTGGATAGCATATCCAAAAGTTGTAAAAGTTGTCAATGTTGTCATTGACAACATTGACAACATTTGTTGCAAGAATGAAACTTCGAAGGAATTAGTTCCTTAACTATCTAAAACAGGTATTTTAGTGCCTTGGTCAACTATAAGAGGCTATCCTTGATCATTTTCAAGGGTTGGCAAGTTGATGTCAGAGTGTGTATGGACTGTGAGATTAAAGAATAGTTACAGTTTTTGTGTTTTATGTTTTGTGTTTTGTGAGGATCTGATATTATAATGGATTGAATCTACTAATGTAAGCTTTTTTTTTGGTAATTTAGGTTGTTCTAAGAATTTTTTTGGTGGTAGTTTGTCAATTTGAATAGTTTTATTTTCTTTAGTAAAATCTTTTAGTTTATGTCCTGTCGCTGGTTTGAATTGAGCACTGTATGCAAATGAGGTCATAGATCCATTTTCCACTGTGGCACTTGCACAGACTCTTCGATTATGGAAGGTGACTCCATGTACATTATGTACATTGAAGGAGGGGCCCAAGAAAGTATGGCAGATATTTATAAGGTGATGCCCTAGGTGAGCTAGAGATGCATGGCTAGGGATCACCAGCAATTGCAGAGCAATTTGGAGAGATTGAAAGTATTCATTGCTTCAATAAAGAATTATGGGAAGGTATTATGTTGAGTGGAGGAACCCTAACTTAGAGGAGAATTTTGGGTGAGTTGTTTTTTAATCCAAGAAAATCAATTTCTTGAGCAGACTGTGAAAAGGACCTAAAACCCTAAATTTTAGGCATGTTTTTAGGAGGTACTATACGGACACCTATGGAAGCCAAGACCTAGAGAATCCTTAGGTTATTGAAAAAGGGTATCAGTATATGGTGTTATTTTTCTAACTTGTTAAGAGTTTTTACAAGTTATTTCATAAAAGGAGCCTAACTAGGCCTAATGCTAGTAGCCCTCTTTTGGGTGTAATTGACTTTGAAATTGGGACTCGTTGAGGGTTTCAATACCAAAGCTTGTTGAGAACATTGGAATTAGTCCAATAATAAATCTTGAAGACTACCTTTCCACATGGAGGAGTTTAGGATCTATTTGGATCAATTTGTGCAGATGGAGCAAGAAAGACCCATTGAAGCCTAGGAAGGAGCATGGTGAGTTTTGATTCTACATTGTTGGTGTTCACTAGTCAAAGGGATTAGGATCTTGTGAGAATAATCCTAAGGAGGATAGGGTTAGTTGAAGAAACCTATTAGGTCCATAGAAGTGGCCTACGAGACCCTAGAGGAAGCTAGGGAGAAGCAAGTCTAGTGTTACATGAGAGTGGTATTAGAGCAAGTTGAGAAACTTGGGAAGTTAGTGCATGTCAGCAGCTATTGGAGAATCAGTAGGAGAGTCAAAGATGGTGAAAAATGAAAAATTATCTAAGGAAGTTGATGATAAAAAGGAGAGGAACCGACTCCTTAAGGAATCCTTAGAAGGCATGAAGTTGACACTTGAGGAAGTTTCTAATGAAGCAGCTAGGAGCAGAGAAGGGGTGGAAAGGAGTGATAGGGGAAAGAATGTTGCAGAGGAAGACGTTATCCTAGAACCTGACCCTATCTTGAATGAAGAGCCATTCTTGAAGGCCATCAAAGCATTGGCTGGAAAAGCATTGGAAGGAATCCCTTTCTTTAGTGGCAAGATGGATATTGAAGTAGTTATGGATTGGATAGAGGGAATGGAGAACCATTTTGAGTGTGAGGGTGTGACTAAAGCCCAAAAGATTAAGGTGGCCAAGTCTAGACTTAGAGGGTCAGCCTTGAATTGGTGGAAATACCTTCAGGATGAGAAGGTAAGAATGGGAAAGCAACCAATAGAAAATTGGAATGCCATGGTGACCAATTTGAAGGAGAATTATCTCCCAGAGGATTATGAAATCCAACTCCATAGAAAGAGACAAAACTTGAAACAAAAAGACCTAGATGTGGCCTCATACACTAAGGAGTTTCAAATATTGTGTCTAAGGTCAAAATTGAAAGAAGAGGAGTCAATCAAAGTAGCTAGATACTTGGGTGGATTGAAGTGGAACATCCAAGAGGAGATTAGTCTATGGACTCCAACTATAATACAAAAGTGTCATCGATTGCCCATAAGAGTGGAGGAAAAGAACAAGAAGAAGGGTGACTCTAGTTTCAAGAATAACAGAGGTAGAGGAAGAGACCAAAGGGGTCAAAGAGGAGGCTACCAAGGCAGAGGTAGTGAGAAAAGGTCACAAGGAGAGAACAAGTTGACATAGTAGCAGACTAAGAGCAGCTCAAGAGGAGGCTATAATAGAGGCAGGGATAATCATGGTGGTCCTAATAGAGGAAGAGGAAGTATGATTAGTTCTTACTTTGCAACCATGAAATGTTATTATTGTGGGAAATTAGGCCATCCAACCTATAGATGTCCTGACAAACCTTCTACAACAAATAGTGATAAAAGAGTATCATATTCTCACAAGGACACTTCAAGTGTCAAAGCACCTGAGATTGACCATCTATAATCAGATATGGGAGATAAATTGATGTTCAGGAGAGTACTAATAAGACAACCAATCAAGGATGAGCCCAAACATAGGAGGGCCTTGTTTAGAATTAGATGCAAAATCCTTGCTAAGGTTTGTAAAGTAATTGTGGACTCTGGATCCACATATAATATCATCTCAAAGGAGGCAATAGAGAAACTCAAGCTAGCCAAGATACCCCATGTGAATCCTTATAAAGTGACATAGCTCAACAAAGGCCAAATTGTACTGGTCAATGAGAAAACATGGATTGAGTTTTCAATTGCAGGATACAAGGATAGACTACTTTGTGACATCCTACCAATGGATGCTTTCCATTTGCTACTAGGGAGGCTGGTGCAGGAGCACCCTTGAGCTTCTAGCTAGTTGGTGGTTTTTCTTGTCATTTTGGGTGTGAGTGTGTGAAATACCCTCTTGTAGGGAAATGTAAATGCATAAGGTCATGTGGACCAAGAGTGCTTAGTTTAGATTTTAGTTTTTCTCTTTGTTATGTGAAAATAGCACAAATTGGCTCAATTTAGTGGACTATACTTGATGATGTCATCAAAGGGAAGAGTTATGTCATGGTGGTTCTTGGGGTCCTTGGATACCCTAGGTGGTCTAGCTAAGGTTAGATAGGTTGAAATGGTGGTGAAACACTTAAAAAGTGTAAGTAGCAATTACAATGTAAAATGTTGCTATGCAACATTAGCAACTTTCAAAAGTTGCTGACAACATTTTGTTGTCTAGAGGATTTCAAGGTTCTAATGGTTTTTGAACCCATAGAAGGAGTGAAACATGTATGTGGGAAGTATATAAGGTGACAAAACCCTAATTTCAAAGGGGGGAAGACATTGTACAGATTTTTGATATTGGAGCCAAGAGCTTTGAATGTGAAGACAACATATTTGAAGGATTTTTGTGTTATTTTGTTGTGCATGGATTGAAACTGAGACTATGACCAGTTGTATCCATTTTAGTAGATGTTGTAGTGGTTTTCAAATAGCTAGATAAGTTTTTAGTTACTTTTCTTTTCATTTTGTAAATTATTTTTGTTTCAGACAGCTTGTTGTCCAGTTCTAAGAAAGGAGCAAGGATGTGGACCTAACTCCACTTCCCACCATTGGTTCTAAATGGCCATCTAGGAATGGAAACTAGGTCCATGGAGCTTCAAGACTGTGGAAGGAGGAGATCTGAAATTACTGGCAAGTATTTTTAAACACTTTCCCTAGGCGAGCTACATGCACAACCCGGTTAGGAAGAGCAAGTGACAGTTGGTTTAAAATTTGCAGGGGGTGTTCTCATGAGCCAATTAGGCCATGGGTGTATTGAATGATGTTATTCAGGTGTTCCCCAAAGTGGAGGAGTTCCCAAGAATCTAACATGCCAAGTTTTGAAGCCCAAGACCTCAAACTGGTCCAAAAGCAAGAAAGAAGCCATTTTCAAGAAGTAGGGTGTACGGACAGTACTGTACCCTAAGACCTAGAAAATCCTTGTGGGTTTTTTATTTAATTGAAGAATACTAGAAGAGATTTGGGGGTTCTTTGGATTTTTTGTGCAAAAAAAGTGTTGTCCTACAATCTAGGAGGCCTAATTGGCAAAAAGGGCTATAAGGCCTAGAAATTAGGAATATAGAACTCGATGGGAATATGGACCAACTTGATGGTTTCAAACCTAGGTTGCAATCCAAAAATGGAGTATGTTGAAGCCTTGACCCTCCTGAAAATCCAAATGTAATTTTAGGTCTTGGAGTGGTTTGAGTGGAAGATTCTTGTAGAACACAAGAATGGTGATTTTGATAAGATAGGTAGCTTCTTGGTTGGAGGAGGGAAGAGTTGATTCTTCCAAGTGGTAGAGGGTGGACTGAGGAATCCCTAGAGGTCCTAGGAGAGGCCTAATAAGAGTTCCAAGCAAACTCAGAAGGTTACCAAGGAGGCTCCCTATCAGAGTGGTATCACAACCCAAGTTCAAGATTTGGGAAAAGAAGAAATAGTGTAGCTAGTGGATGTTGCAGACCAAGGACTCAAGTGAAGAGTCTAGTACATCAAGAAAGATGGTGACCAATGCTGAATTGGCCAAGAAAGTGGATGAACAAGAAGAGGATAATAGGTTGTTGAGAGAGAGATTGGCTCAAATGGAGAAACTCTTGGATGAAGTCCAAGCTAAGGCAGATAGTGTAAAAGACAAGGTAGACTAGAAAGAGGAAAAGGAAGCTAAGGAGAAGGAGTGGGACTTAGATGAAGAAACACCTACCCCTGATCTAGTCTTACCTAAGGAACCCTTCTTGAAGGCACTCAAAGCCTTGAGTGGTAAAGCCTTGGA
>MU226400.1:1892722-1914261 GCA_018584345.1 Thuja plicata | reverse complement strand
TTTCTCATAATGGTGTTATCATCAATGGTTCCATTATCTCCTCTAATAGCATTCACAACTTCTTTTATCCTACCACAATATTGAACTATATTTTCTCCTTCTTGCATTTTTATTTCATCAAACTTACTCTTAAACTTTCAGATTTGGCTCTTAGAAAATCTGTATCTCCTCCATAAATGGTTGCTAGGGTATCCCACATTTTCTTTGCATTTGTATAGTTCTTTATGTCTTCAAATTCAGGATAGCTTAGGGATGATGCAATCTCCAACATTGCTTGATTGTGTTCTTGCTTTTCTCTTAATTGTTCAGTGGTGAGAGATGTAGTTGGGACTACATAATCATGTTAAATATAGCACTTAGTAGCATCACCAATACCAGCCAAATGCAATTTCATCAAACTCTCCCATGCAGGGAAGTTATCTTTGTTCAACTTTGGTACCTCCTTTTTATATATCTTGATCTTTTGCCCCAAGTACCTTCAAACTATTTTCAAGAGACCAGAGCTCTGAGACCAATTTTTAGAATGAATTTAGAATAACTGAGAGGGGGGTGAATTAGTTATCCTTGGGTCTAGATGTACCAATTAAAACTTTATAGCACTTTAAACAACTCAGATATGCTCGACGGCAATAGCATAATTCAACAACATAAATATGTAGTTTACTGTTCAAATGTAATCAGCTTGTAGAAACTTAACAGTAAACACAACATAAACATTCACACAAGTTCACACCAGTATTTAACATGGAAACCCAAATTGGGAAAAACCACCAGTAACATGCTACCAAGTTTTCACTCTTCTAAAGTGAGATCTCCTAGGAGCCAACCCTGTTAAAGGTTACAAAACACATTGCTAAATGTGACCTGGTTAAAGGATTTAAACACCCTATCAGGAGTGGCCTTGTTAGAAGTCTTAGAACATTCCACCTAAATGTCACCTTGCTCAAAGGATTTATACAATGACTGTTAGGTCAACCTGGTTAAAGGATTTTGACTGATACAATGGTTAGAAAGTAATCAGTAGGTGTGATCTGATACATACAACTTAATTTGCAAATCCAGATCCAATTCAGCTCTTATGCTAATTCACTGAGTGGCCTCCATTCTCATGTCAATCTTTAGAACTTCTTGGAAATCCATCAAGCAATCACCTTCGCAACTCTCTGCTTCTTTTTTCAGCCTTCTTTGCTAGATCATGCCAATCAGTCAATTAACCATGCAATTCTCTTGCATACACTTTTCACATACATACATTTTGAATAACCCCTTAAGATTATCTTATACCTCTTCATCTAGGTAAAATAAATCTTTGCCGCTTAATCAAGATCGTAGATCTTAGGTTAGGTCAGATCCAATGGATCTTTCCATCATTAAATTTAATTTATTTCTCCAAAGTAATCATTAATTAAATTTTGGATCCATGCATTAATTACAGTTACCCGTGTATTTAAATAGTGTGGACCAATCATTCTTATCCTTAATTAACTTTACATATCCCAATAAATTCAATTATGTCGGCCAAAGATCTCTAATCTCAACAATTACCAAAATATTGTTGCTTGGCCAACACTATGTTCTTCCACTCGGTCAACAGTGTTTTCCTCGGAAATTTACTGGCGCTTGGTCGACACTAAGAAATTGTGCTCAACATACATTGGTGCTCCGTCGACACAAACTTCACTTAGCATATAGTGTTCCTTAGTAAACTAACATCTTGACATTGTGTAATGGATAAACAACACATTACTTTGCCAATGTGCCAACTAATCAAGTACCCTTGTAATTGCTCATAACTCACCTATTTCACTTGGTCTTCTTGTTATCCTTGCCTTCAAATCTTCTAAAACAATCAATAGATATGGTACTTAAATAGATAGAAATAGTTTCACCAGTTAAGGTTTGACATTAATGACAAAACAACAATTGTTTACATTGTAGCCTTCCAACAAGTGAGTGATGGCACTCCTACAACCCTACCACCTAAGAGGGTAATAAGTCACCAAATATTCTTTGTGCAAGGGGCATCTCTTCCCAATAAGGCAGCATATAATCTTACTCCTTATCAGAACTTGGAGGTAGCTAGGCAAGTGTGGGAACTCTTGGATCAAGGCTTGATCAAGAAGAGTATCAGCCGTTGTGCAGTCTAGGTTGTGTTGGCATCCAAGAAGGGAGGAAAATGGATACTATGCACAGACTCAAGGGATATAAATGGGATCACAATAAGATATAGATTCCCTATACCTAGGATAGAGGATCTCATGGATTTCCTTGGAGGGGCAATGTACTTTACCAAGTTGGACTTGAAGAGTGGGTATCACCAAATCAGGGTGAAGGAAGGTGATGAATTGAAAACAACATTCAAAACCATAGATGGGTTATATGAATGGCTATTCATGCCATTTGGCCTCTCTAATGCTCTGAGAACATTCATGAGGCTCATGAATGAGGTGCTCAAGGACTTCACAGGGAAGTTTGTGGTGGTATATCTTGATGATATACTGATATTTAGCAAGACAAGAGAGGAACATATCAGACATGTAGAGGAAGTATTGAAGAGGTTGCATGAAGAGAAATTGGCTATCAACCTTGAAAAGTGTGAGTTTTTTAAACAAGAACTAGTGTATTTGGGCTTTGTAGTGTCCAAATGATCTTTGAAGATGGACCAAGACAAGTTTTTTGCTATCCCAAACTGGCCTCCACCTACCACAGTCATAGAGTTAAGGATTTTTCATGGCCTTGCACAGTTTTATAGGAATTTTATTAGGAATTTCAATGGGATATGTGCACCATTGATGGATACTATTGAGGGTGGGGTCAAAACTAAGTTTAGGTGGACCTTAGAAGCAGAGAAAGCCTTTGAGTTATTGAAGAAACAAGTGGCTACTCAACATGTCCTACAATTACCAAGATTTGATAAATTGTTCACTATTGAGTGTGATGCAAGTGGGATGGCAGTAGGAGGGGTATTGAGTCAAGAAGGTAGGCCAATTGCCTTCTTTAGTGAGAAATTGAATGAGGCAAAGAAGAGATATTGTTCATATGATTTGGAACTATATGCTTTAGTCCAATCCCTTAGAAAATGGAGGCATTATCTATTGCCTAAAGAGTTTGTGGTATTTACTGACAATCAAGCTCTTAGCTACATAAATACTCAGGAGAAACTAAGAAATAGGCACTTGAAATGGATGGAGTATTTACAAGCATTCACCTTTACTATAAAGCATAAGAAGGGACAAATCAATAAGGTGGAAAATTCTTTAAGATGGAGGTTACTTATAGTCCAATTAAATAGCATTGGCATTGATAGTTTCACAGACTTATACAAGGAAGATGAGGACTTTGGGGAAGCATATCAGGTATGTGTTGACTTTCAAAACCATTTTCATAGAAATCTCTTAGAGTTTACTTTACAAAATGGACTACTATTTAGGGGTAACTAGTTATGTGTGCCAAGAGGTTCTATCAGGATGAATCTCATACAAGAGAAACATAATGGATCTATAAGTGGTAATTTTGGTATGAACAAGACCTTAGAGCTGGTGCAAAGGTTCTACCATTGGCCAAAGTTGGTGAAAGATGTCACCAAATATGTGAAGCAGTGTGTTGTTTGCATGAAGAAAAAATAAGGAATGAGTAATGCAGGGTTGTATCAACCTCTACCAGTCCCTAACCAGCCATGGGAGTGTGTGATTATGGATTTTATTATAGGCCTACCCAAAACCAAGCAAGGGTATGATAGCATTTATGTAGTTGCTGATAGATTTAGTAAAATGGGGCATTTCATCCCATGTAAGACTACTAATGATGCTATCCACATAGCCTATTTGTTTTTTAAGGAGATTGTGAGGATTCATGGTCTTCCTTTGAGCATAGTATCAGATAGGGATGTGAAATTTATGAGCCATTTTTGGAGGACATTATGGACTAGGTTGGGTACCGATCTATCTTTTGGTTCAACTTACCACCCTCATACTTATGGCCAAACTGAGGTGGTAAATAGGGTGTTGGGTAACCTATTGAGGTGCCTAACTAAGGAGTATGGGAAGACTTGGGATGTGGTCATTCCCCAAGAAGAATATGCTTACAATGACAATAAGAACAGGATGACAGGAAGAAGCCCATTTGAGGTATTTATGGGATGCACCCTAGGGGTGTTTGTGAGCTTAGGGATCTTGGAGGTATGGAGTATAGAAGTGGGCATGCTGAGGACTTCACCCATACTATGAAGGAGATACACAAACAATTCAAGAAGAAAATCCAAGATAGTCAACAAAAGTTGAAACTAAAAGTGGATGAAAAGAGGAGATAAGTTCAGTTTGAGATGGGTGACTATGTGATGGTTCACTTGAAAAAATCAAGGCTCCAGAAAGGTGTCCCTACCAAGATTTAAATGAAAAGGGTGGGACCTTGAAAAATCCTAGCCAAATATGGTACTAATGCCTATAAGATAGACTTACCATCATACTTGAGCACATCTTCGGTGTTCAATGTGCAAGACTTAATCCAGTTTAGAGGGAAGCTAGATGAGATCAGTCAGGGAAGTCATGGAATCAGTGAGGATGTTGAGGCTACTGTATTTCCACCCAAACCACAGATGGTAGCTTAAAAAGTTCTAGATTCTAGAGTCAAGAAGAATACAAGGCATAAAGTCTACATGGAACACCTGATTTAGTGGAAGGATAAGCCAGAGTCAGAGGCCTCATGGATTACAGAGGAAGACTTCAAGAAGGTGGGTATTTCAGAGGATATCTTTTCCATAGGAGTGACATAGATTTCCTTGTTTGAGAGTATGGTGTAGGAGCACCTAGGTAGGCTAGAAGATGTAATGTAACCTAGGGCTTCTTTTGATTTTTTTGCTTGTAGTGGTTCTAGCCAAACCACTAGGTTAATAAAGGGACTAAAATTCCTAGTGTGTAGTGTGTGAAGTGAGAGGATGTCTATTTAGGTCCTTAGTGACCTTTGAGTCCAATCTAGGTCTATTAGGGTGTTATATGATTTTAGTGTCAAATGTGGCCAAGAAAAGGACTAAAGGTCCTATTTCATGTTTATACACCATAATTATGGATTTGGGAAGGATTGGGCACCTTTTGACCAAGCTTGGATAGCATATCCAAAAATTTGCAAAAGTTGTCAATGTTGTCATTGACAACATTTGTTGCAAGAATGCAAATTTGAAGGAATTAGTTCCTTAACTGTCTGAAAATGTTATTTTAGTGCCTTGGTCAACTATAAGAGGTTATCCTTGATCATTTTCAAGGGTTGTAAATTTGATGTCAGAGTGAGTACGGATTGTGAGATTAAAGAATAGTTACAATTTTTGTGTTTTGTGAGGATCTGATATTGTAATGGATTGAATCTATTGTTGTAAGATTTGTTTTTTGATAATTTAGGTTGTTCTAAGACTTTTTGTGGTGTTATTTTATTAATTTGAATAGTTTTAGTTTCTTTAGTAAAATATTTTAGTTTTTGTCATGTCGCTGGTTTGAATTGAGCACTGTATGCAAATGGGGTCATAGATCCATTTTCCACCATGGAACTTGCACAAAATCTTGGATTATGGAAGGTGGATCCATGTACATTATTTATAGTGAATTAGGGGCCCAAGAAAGTATGGTATCTATTTATAAGGTGATGCCCTAGGCGAGCCAGAGATGCATGGCTAAGGATCACCAGCAGTTGCAGAGCAATTTAGAGAGATTGAAAGCATTCATTGCTTCAATAAAGCATTGTGTGAAGGTATTATTTTTAGTGGAGGAACCCTAACTCAGAGGAGAAGTTAGGGTGATTTATTTTTTAATCCAATAAAATCAATTTCTTGAGCAGACTATGAAAAGGACCTAAATCCCTGAATTTTAGGCATGTTTGTAGGAGGTACTGTACGGACACCTCTGGAAGCCAAGACCTAGAAAATCCTTAGGTTCTTGAAAAAGGGTATCAAGATATGGTGTTATTTTTCTTACTTGTTAAGATTTTTTACAAGTTATTGTAGAAAAGGAACCTAACTAGGCCTAATGCTAGTAGCCCTCTTTTGGGTGTAATTGACTTGGAAATTGGAACTCATTGAGGGTTTCAATCCCAAAGCTGGTTTAGAAAATTGGAATTTGTCCAATAAGAAATCTTGAAGACTACCTTTACACATGGAGGATTTTGGGATCTATTTGGATCAATTTGTGCAAATGGAGCAAGAAAGGCCCATTGAAGCCTAGGAAGGAGCATGGTGAGTTTTGATTCTACATTGTTGGTGTTCACTAGTCGAAGGGATTAGGATCTTGTGAGAATAATCCTAAGGAGGATATGGTTAGTTTAAGAACCCTATTAGGTCCATAGAAGTGGCCTACGAGACCCTAGAGGAAGCTAGGGAGAAGCAAGTCTAGTGTTACATCAGTTACCGGTCCCAAGTAGGTTTTCCTATATTGGGTTTCCACGTTAAAATCTATGTGTCAAATGTGTATATGTTTCATTGCATTGATATATTTTTTTACACATTATTGAAACTAGATTGGTCAGTTAACTCTAAGTTTATTTGTTGCTACTCGATAAAGTCTAGAAAAGATAAACGGTACATCTTACCGAGCAGTTTATATTTGATCAAGTTATTTATGGCATACATATTGTTGAAATTGGGAATGTAAGACAACTAAGGGTATTATATTTAAGAGATAATTTTTTGGATGGATCTTTTTGGAATTATTTTTAAGGCCACTGATTCACCCCCCCCCCCCCNCTGATTCCCCCCCCCCCCCCCTCCCCCCTCTCAATTATTCTAACAATTGGTATCAGAGCTTTGGTGCTTGGAAGAAAAGTTTAAAGGGACTTAAGATAAAGATCACAAGTTGAGTAAAAGGGATGTGCCTAAGTTGAACAAGGACAAATTTTCATCATGGAAAAGAAGGATAAGATTTCATCTATCTAGTATTGGAAATGATGTTACACAACACTTGGATATTGAATATGTTGCACCTACTAGACCTCTGACTGTTGACCAATTAAGAGAGAAATATGAACACAATTCTATGATGGTAGAACCTGCATCTTCACTAACCGATGCTGAATTTGAAGATGTGAAATCATGCACCTCTGAAAATAAAATGTGGGACAAACTCAAGCTAGTACATGGAGGATATGTCATTGTGTTGAAAGCTAAAGTTGAAAGTCTAATAGGAAAGTTTGATGACCTAAGAATGAAAGAAGGAGAGAACATCACTCAGTACAGTGACAGAATCAAAGAATTTTTTAATGCTATCCGTGGAGTAGGAGGAGTACTTGATGAAGAAATAGTAGTAAGTAAAATTTTGAGAACCTTACTACATGTTTATCCTAATAGATTATATGCAATTCAATAAATGAGAGCAGTATCTAATAATAATGTTACTCTTGATAGTTTGATTGGTACACTTATTTCATTTGAGATGAACAACTATGACAACATTGTCTTACCTACTATTGAGTATGCATTCAAATCATCTCTGAAAATAAGCAAATCTAGTAACAAACACACTATGAGAAATGATAGTGACAGTGATAGTGATGAATAAGAACTTGATGAAATTGAAGCACTAATGGCTAGGAGACTACATAGAGGTAAAAGAAGGTATAAAGGTAAATTACCATTGGTTTATTTTAGTTGCAAAGAAATTGGACATTTTGCTGCTGGATGCCCTAACAAGAAAAAGGATGAAAGAAACAATGACAAATCTTATTAAAATAAGTATGATAGAAGTGATGATTGAGACTACAGAAGCAACCAACACTTTGACAGAAGAGATAACCGATATTACAAGGACAAAGGAAAGAAGCCTTGTTACCTAGTTGAGAACAAAGCTGAAAATTCTAACACTGGTTTTGATGAAGATATTGAGGTAGCATTTATTGTTATGAAGGATGATTCAAAAAAATAAGAAAGGTATGTTGAAATAGCACTCATATCTGAAGTTAGAAAAAATGATGTATGTATTATTCATAGTGGTTGTACTCATCACATGACTGGAGATAAAGAAAATTTTGAAACTTTTGAATATTATAATGGTGGATCAGTTAGGATGGGTAATGACTCACCTTTCCCAGTTGAAGGAAAAGGTACCATCATGTTGAATAATATGATCAAATGTGAAAATGCATTTTGGATGAAAGGAAATAACTATAACCTATTGAGTGTTTCATAGTTGAACAACATAGGACACCGAGTTTCATTTGAGAACAAAAAGTCAATGATCTTTAATAGAATAGGAAAGTTGATCTGTACTGGTGAACAAAAAAAAGGTAATCTATTCTATCTTGATGATATTGAAACCACTTGTTTATTGGCTAGAAATGAAGACATTTGGTTGGTGCATAAAAGGATATGTCATATAAATTTTGACAACATGGTTAAGATAAGTAAGAAAAGAAAATTGAGAGGCTTACCGAGTATTTTAGAGCCCGACCATGTTATGGGAAAGAATTGTCAAATAGGAAAAATGACAAAGTCTTGTTTTAAGAGAAAAACCTACACATCTAATGCTATTATGGAGTTATTCCATAATGAATTATGTGGACCAATAAGAACAAAGAGCAATTATGGTGATAGATACTTTATTCTATTTGTTGATGACTATTCTAGGATGATGATTACCATGTTCTTAAAAGTGAAATCTGAAACATTTAAGATGTTCAAATTGTATAAAGCTAAAGTTGAAAAACAAAGTGGAAAAGAACTGAAATGTTTAAGATCAGATAGAGGAGGAGAATTTATTTCTGATGAATTCACTAACTTTTTTAATGAGCATGGGATTACAAGATAGGTTTCTACACCGAGAACACCACAGCAAAATGGGATTGCTGAAAGGAGGAATAGATCAATTGTTGATTGTGCCAGAACACTGATGATTGAAAAAGGCACCACACAAACATTCTAGAGAGAAGTTGTAAGTATTGTTGTCTATACACTGAACCAAGTTCAATTGAAGAAAGACCCAAATAAGACACCGTATGAGCTATGGTATGGATACACACCAAATGTGAGTTACTTTAGAATCTTTGGTAGTCAATGTTATATACTGAAAGATGATAGAAATGGGAAACTTGACTCTAAAAGTGATGAAGGAATATTTCTAGGATATTCTACTAAAATCAAAGATTATAAATGTCTGAACAAATGTTCTAATAAAATCATTGAAAGTGCAAATGTTAAAGTGGATGAATTTGCTGAGAAAAATGATGAGGAAAGCATAAAGGAACCTAAATATTATAAAAAAATTGTCTACATTGAAGAACCTAATACCCTTCTTGAGCAACAGGACAATGCAATTGAGAAAAAAACTGCACACACCAAGAATCAGGAAAATGATGACAATGTTGAACTAAGTGATGAAGATCAAAATGAAGAACATAGATTTGAACCTGTACTTTCTAAATATGTCAGAAGAAACCATCCAGAGGACTAGATCATTGGGGACAAAAGAGCAGCAATGAGAACAATAATCAATTCACTTAACAATAGATATTTAATTTGTGATTTTCAGCCTAAATTTGTTAATGTTGCACTTGAGAATCAAGAGTGGGTTAGTGCAATCAATGAAGAGATTGAACAGATTGAGAAGAAAAAAACATGGACATTAGTACCTAGACCGAGTGACAAAAATGTCATTGGCACCAAATGGATTTTTAGAAACAAACTGAATGAGAATGGAGAAGTCACAAAGAACAAAGAAAGACTGGTATGCAAAGGGTATGCATAAGAAGAAGGTATTGATTATGGAGAAACCTTTACACCCGTTGCTAGACTAGAAGGAGTAAGAATTCTACTTGCTTATGCTTCTTTTAAAGGATTAAAAGTATACCAAATGGATGTTAAATCTGCATTTCTAAATGGAATACTAGAAGAGAAGGTATACATTGAACAACCTAAAGGTTTTGTTGATCCTAACAAGAGAAACATGGTTTGTAAACTACACAAAGCCTTGTATGGATTGAAACAAGCACCGAGTAAATGATACGAAAGACTTCACTCTTATCTCATTAGTATTGGATTTATTAGAACAAGTGACAACAATAATCTTTATTTGAAAGGAGATACTGATGATAAGATTTTGATTGCTAAGATATTTATTGATGATGTCATATTTGGAGGTAATGATATGCTATGCAAGTTATTTTATGATGAAATGAGAAAAGAATTTGAAATGTCAATGTTTGGAGAGATCAAATTTTTTCTTGGTCTATAGATTCTACAATAGGATGAAGACATCCACATCACACAATCAAAATGCATCAAAGAAGTTATGAAGATATTCAAAATAGGACTCCAAACCAGTTGGAACACCTATGGAAACCGGATGCAAATTGACAAAGGAAGACAAGACAATTGAGGTAAATCAAACCTTATATAGATCTATGATTGGAAAACTAATGTATGTTGTACACACTAGACCTGATATAGCACATGCAGCTGGAATAGTTGCGAGATTCTCTGCTAATCCTAAAGAATCACACATGACTATTGTTAAAATAATTTTGAGATATCTGAAGAATACTGAAGACTATGGTTTGTGGTACAATAAAGAAGGCAAATTTGAGCTACAAGTTTATACTGGTGTTGATTGGGTTGGAAATATAGATGATAGAAAGAGCACTACAGGAGGATCATTCTTTATAGGTGACAGACTTATCACATGGATAAGTAAAAAGAAAGGTACATATCTCAATCAACTGTAGAAGCAGAATATGTAGCTGCTACTGCAAATTGCTCTAACATTGCATGGATCAAGCAATTTTTGAAAGGTATGAATGAGGAAATTCTTGACCCACTAATTATCTATTGTGATAACATAAGTGCTATAAACATTTCAAAGAACCCTTTGATGCATGCTAAGACAAAGCAAATATATATTAAGTATCATTACTTGAGGGAACAAGTATAATAGAAATAGGTGATACTGGAATATGTACAATCCAAAGAACAACTAGCAGACATATTCACAAAACCATTGCCAAGAGCTACATTTGACTACCTGAGGAATAGACTAGGGGTTCGTCCCTTGTCTACTAGTCACTAAAATGACTAGGAGGTTGCATCATCCTATACATTATCAAAAGATTGACAATGTTGATGCAAGTTGAGACATGGACTGCAATGAGAAATTAGTACACTAAAGGTACTTATCTAAACCACACACTAGAGATATTGTTGGCTACTACAGAGTTGTATAATTTTTTGGCATTTTTGTCAAAGGGAGAGAAATATTTGATGAAATATCCATCAAGGAAATGAAATATCCATCAGAGAAATAAGATTCTACAACACAAAGGCAGAGAAAGATTCAAGGAAATGGAGAGAAAGATTCAATGAAATAACCATCCATAAAAGGGAGAGAATTGGAGAGAGTTAACACTACATATCTATCTAGAAAAGGGAGAAGAGATTCTACAAGAAAGGGGGAGACAAAATCAGAAGACAGAATTGCTACACCTATCCATTGAAGGGAATGAAGAAAGGGAGAGCACACAGTAGAATCAAATCTGAACTAGAAGAGCTTATCGAGATTCATATATTTTAATTGGTTATAAAACAATAAGTTTGGTATGTTATGGCATGTTATGGCATGTTTTATACTGCATATTTCATAGTATGTTTCCATCAATGCCAAAGGGAGAGATTGATGAACTATAACTAATTGAATTCTTGAAAATGATAAGTTGATGATCACCGAGCTGCAAAAGTGAATGCAAGATATTAAATCAGTTAATGTATTTTATTGTCATTGATGTCAACTTGATATGGTTTATTTATTCATACACAACCTTGAAGATCTAAAGAGACAAAGTTTATGTTGTGGGTGAAATATAAAAATTTTGTATACACCGAGCAGTTCATAGTGTATACCGAGCACCGCAGTAACTAGAGTTGAGGACCGAGCATAATTGAAGATGATGACCAAGCTTAACTGAAGATAAAGAATGAAAAAATTGCTTAGCAGGCAGAGCTACAATTTAGGATTGACTAATTGATTGCTTTATTTTCAATGATTAGTTAAACTAAAGCATGGAAGAATATTTAAAGAATGTTTTATTCACAGTTATCATGGAGATATTTATGGAATAAAACTAAAGGAGAGATTTACGGGATAAAGCAATGCATGGCAAATTTTATGGATCAAGAAGATATCTACAACAAAAACAAGGAGATTGAGTGGCTAATCATTTCTATATAAAGAGACAAGGAATTCATTATCAAACAAAGAAATGCTGAATATATTTGTGTGAAGATAGAATTCTTCATGCAAATCTAATCATATAGGCTGAAGAACAGAGCTAAGGAATTCTGCAGACACCAAGCAACAGAGGAAAGAGAATTCACCGAGCAAAATAAAGAAAGAAAGCAAAGGAACTGAAGTATACATTGATCAGAGAGGTATTATAGAACTAACAATAGATCTGAATATTTTCAAATCAAAGTTGTATTTTGAACAAATCATTTACTGTATCAGTTTAACCATTGATTCAGGAAATCTCTTAATTGAGTGGGATTTAACAGTCCTTATTGTATTGAGATACTCAAGAGTATCAAAAGGTTTTCTTGTTAACAACATAGTGAGTGCTAGGTCAAAAGACAAACTATTGGTTTTAAATCCTCTAACAAGGTCACACTTAACAGTGTGTACTGTAACCTTTAATAGGGTTGGCTCTTTGTCGAGCTTAATTCAAAAGAGTAAAATTATTTCGGGTTACCGGTCCTAGGTGGTTTTTCCCATATTGGTTTTCCACGTTAAAATCTATGTGTCAAATGTGTATATGTTTCATTGCATTGATATTTTGTTTTACACATTATTGAAACTGGATTGGTCACTTAACTCTAAGTTTATTTGTTGCTACTCGGTAAAGTCTAGAAAAGATAAACAATATATCTTACCGATCAGTTTATATTTGATAAAGTTATTTATAGCATACGTCTTGTTGAAATTGGGAATGTAAGATAACTGAGGGTATTATATTTAAGAGATAAGTTTTTGGTTGGACCTTTTTGGAATTATTTTTAAGGCCACTGATTCACCCCGCCTCCCTTAGTTATTCTAACACTTTAGTAATACGCATTTTAACTTGTCTTATAAACTGACGTGAATCCTCATCATCTTGTTCGACAAATCATGTGATGTCATCTCAACCCTTGTCATCCCATCCTCATAATTTGGTGGGCCCATGACACGTGTCACACTATTGCATTGCCTATATGGTTAAAGATCCTTCATCTTAAGCTTTGAGGCATAACACCGACCATAGATGAAATCAGATCTTCATCGGGATTTAACCATAGATCTTCATTCTTTATCGCTGGGAATCTAGTGGGTCCGAGACATGCATCAACATCACGTATTGTCTTGATTGTAAAGATTGTTCATCATCTACATTTAGGCATAGTGCCAGCCATTGATCTACATTTTAGTTTAATCAGATAGAACTGCACAAAGGTATCAAATAAACTCTGAAAAACACGCGAAATGACTAGTTTATAAATTTAAATATGAAAATGAATAAGGTAAAACAAAACATAGAACAATAATAATTTATTTATACTAATAATAGAGTACTTCCCTGAGATTTTAAGGTACTTAAATCCATATTTAAACCTGGGTTTCACCAGTGGCTCTTTCCAGGGATGTGTGTTCATACTTGGACATAGCAAGAGCTTAGTTTTCTCTGGAGAAGCAGACCAAAATAGAAGTGAAAGAAAAAAATCGAAGCAAATAGAACATAACAAAACCTAATGAAAATGTAAAGTTAGAAATACTTCTTGTTTCAAGAGAAAAATGGCTTCAGATACTGAGCATGAGTCAAAAATTCTTGAATGTGGGCTTCTGTGTCTTGTAAAAAATAATTTTTCTCTCCCGCACTTTCAAAAATTATATAAGGTCCTAGCCAAAAATCTTCAAACTTTCCATGCTTTCCTTTATCTTGATCTTTGGCATTTCACTTCAACACCCAATCTCCCTTCTAAAATTTCCTTTCCTTGTGTTGGTGCTCAAATCAACAGATTGGATTTCCTATGGATTTTTCCTATCCAATAATGAGAAACCCAAGTGATTTTCCAACAAACAAGGTTTCAACCTAATTCAAGTATCAACCTTTTGCAATTTTGGCTCTGTAGAACCAAGGTTGGTGGGCCTATACCCTAAACTTGTCCTCCAAATCTTATGGGTTTTTTAGAGAATATAATATGTGATTCAAACTTCCTTATCCCAGAGTATGGCAAAGTACTACTGAGGTCCTTAAACTAGGAGTAATGAATTTTCAAGTGTTAAATGTAATGTTGCAAATATTTAAAGAATTATTGATGGATACAAGATATAAACTAAATAGAGAATATGGGTATAGTATCTCAAACTATAAACAATGAAAATATGACCATAATCCAATAAGAAAGAAATACCAATGCCTTAATTAATAATGGGCAATAGATTCGCTATCATTCCAATCTTATGTTCAACCTCAGATATAGTTTTACAAGAAAACTTATCACTTTAAAGGTGTTATGAAATGTACATGCATTCTAAAACAAATTCAGAGATATTTCAAAAGGGTAAGACTTCTCAAATGACAGACCAATTGATTGAGGCCTCGGTCAATAGAATTTAACCATGCAAAATGAGAAAACCAATTGAAAATATAGAGTATGAATCAAATCAGGGAGCATGCACATCAAACTATCACTTTGAAGAAGTTCTATTGGTTTATCTGAGGGACTAATTGTAAAATGATGATAAAATAATTGTACATATGAAAGAAAAAGGAACTTATCTTTATTTGATTTTAAAAACCAGTACAATAGAATTCAAGTTTGCAGTTATTGATCCATCTATACCCTCTGACTATATTAACAGTACATCTTATTGTGTCACCCTTGTGTTGATCTTGGTATCCTTATAAATATGAAATTGAAAGGATGCAGACAAGCTTAAGATCAACACGACGATTCCTAACAAATTCCTAATCTAAGATCAATAATTGAAAACCAACGATTAAAATAATATAATGTTTGATTATCCTTGCTTGATAACAAATGCTAACTGATTAGATCTTATAGTAACAACTCAATAATCTCTTCATAGTATGTCTGATTTGATGACTTAAATAATGGATTTGCATCATGATAGTAATCCGACCGTATATTCATCCACAATCTATCTCATGAGCATGTCAACCCCATATATATTTTCACATGATAATGAATATATTCTCTGGTGCATAATCTCTGGAATCAAATTTTTTGCCTTTTATCAACCACCACCATGGCATCAGTCATTCCTCTGTGATCCCTCTTCATCACATCTGCATGTGATCACTCTTCACGATGTTAAAAATCTGAATCATTTAATCATTTGTGTTTGCCACCTTTATTTTCTGCCTGCAAAGTCAAATAATAAACAATAAAGCAAACCCTAAGCAAAATAAAAGACTTTAATTCTACGTAAGAAATCAATTTTAATATTGTCTTCAAGGATTTTTGTATTTTTCCTATCGCCACCATGTGTCAAGTCCTTCTCTATCATGCAATGGTTAAACTTTGTTCAATTTTCCGTTGCGTCATCGCGTTGAGCCGTAGATCTTTTATCCTATGGTTGCAGATCTTCTTTAAATGCCTCAGTCATTTTCTGGTTACTTTTACCCACTTTATTAAGTCCTAGTCATTGATTTAAAGCACAGGATAAAATATGTTTGTTAATTAATCTATCTTTTACTTTACTTTATGTGCCTCCGTGTAGTCTAGTCATTATGCTCCGCCAACCAAATATCGAAACCTGTATCATTTTGTTCCATATGTATCTTTTAGCAGGCCAGGGACACCTGTCGCTCTTTTTTCCATCGCATGATGTTTAAATAGGGTGCAATTTGAGATAGCATCATCGTGATCAACCATTGGATCAGATCTTAAGCTGATCAGATACAACTCGGTTTTACTTTAGTCAAGCAGACTCCATATGACACACAGAAATCGCTATGTGGTGCCATGTTAATTAAAAGAATATGCGTGTATGTCTAATGTAAATTTTCAAACTGTCAACAACTCTATTTGACTACTCTCTCCATGGGATCGAGATCTGTTGGCTTCGCCACCCCGCGATGGATGGGAGATCACCATTTTTTCACTGTTCCCTCACACGATAGGTAGACAAAGGATAAGTCTTTGGCTATGTGGTTTCAAAAACTATATTTTGACTTTGACCTTGTTATCTTTTTATCTGCACCAAAGAGGAAATAAGAAGAAATCAATGGTAGACAAGAATAACTATCAAAGACATAGATTCAAACAATATAGCATTGATAAAAGACATAAAAAACATAAGTAAAAGTGTAATATATAAATAAAAAGGCTATATAAGATCAATGAATAAGAAAAAATAGATACTTCCCTGGTTGATTATGAATAAAAATAACTCTGTAAATATGGGTTCCACCAGTGGCTCTTTCTGGGGATGTGTGTTTATACTTGAACGCAGCAAGATCCAAGCTATCTCTGGAAAAGTAGACCATTAGAAAGACACGAGAATATAATACATATTGCAAAGACAAGGAAGAAAAAAAACCTGCATGTCATCATCTTTAATAGAAAAAAGGTTTAAGATACTGACCATGCACAGGAATTTCATGATGGTAACCCTCCACATCCTATAAGAGATAAGAATTCTCACCTCCTTTACCAATAATGACAAAAGGTCCTACCCATAAAGCATCAAACTTTCCATTTTTTCCTTTGTCTTGATCTTTCACATTCCATCTCAAAACTAGATCTCCTTCATGAAATTTCCTTTTTGTAGTCTTTTTATCAAACAAGACTTTCACTTTCTCCTACAATTCTTGATTTCTCTCATGAGCCTGATTCCTTATTTCATCTAGTTCTGGAAGTTGTTGAAGTTTGTCTTCCATGAGATCCACTTCTTCCCATTTCTCATTATTTACAAACTTGTATACTGGAAATAAATCATTGAGTGGTAAGTGAGCTTTCTTTCCATAGACAAGTTCATATGGGGCATATCTAGTAGAATTTTTAATTTTAATTTTGTCTGCCCAAAGTGCAAGTGGTAATTTTGAATCCCATGATCTTTTGTTGTTATCCAACATCCTTTTGATAATCTTCATTATATTTTTGTTGCTAGATTCTTCTTGGCCATTTTCTTGAGGGTGATAAGGGGATGAAAAAGAAATCTTTATTCCATATTTCTCATGAAATTCAATGAATTTTGCATATCCTAAGAACATAGCATTATCACAAACAATCTTTCGAGGAACACCAAATCTTGTCAATATCTTTTCAGTCAGGAATTTGATTACCACCTTACTAGTAGCTTTTCTAGTTGGTATGGCTTCCACCCACTTAGTGAAGTAATTAGTGGCTACCAAAATCCACTTATGTCCACCACTAGATGTATCAGTGATTTCACCTATGAAGTCTATTCCCCACATTTGGAATGGCTCTTTAGTAGACATAGGATTGAGAGGTAATGCACCATTATATTTGAGTTTTCCTAAAAACTTATGACGTGCTTCACATTTATGAACATACTCATGGAAGTCTTTAAATATGAAAGGCCAATAGTATCATGCATTCAATATTGATGAACTATAACTTATTGAATGTTTGAAGATGTTAAGTTCATGATCACCAAGCTACAGAAAGTTAATGCAAGACATTAAATCAGTTAATGTATTATATTTTCATTGATGTCAACTTGATATAATCTAATTGGTTATATACAAAGTGTCAAAGACTTTAGAGAACCAAAAAGATTAAGGTTATGCTTTCAGTAATGCATAAAAGATCAGTATTCACTAAGTGACTACAAACACCGATGGGCAGTTCACTCCGACGGACAAAGAAACCTGAGAAGAAAGTCACAGTGATACCCAAGAAAGAAACCTGAGCAAGCATTACCAACGAGAAGAATCACAAGAATTACTAAAGAGAATAACTTCACAATGATGCCCGATGGATAGACAACCCTGACAGAGATGCCCGAGAAGAACTGAAGTGTTGACCAAAGCTAACAAAGAGTTAAAACACCGAAAAGAACTAAAGTTTAGAAAAAAAAAAGACTTAGTTGGCAAGAGCTAAAGAAGGAGTTAACTGGTTGTTAGCATCATTTTCATCAACAAGTTAAATCTAGAGATAAGTAAAATATTTAAAGTTGTTTTATTCCAGTTGTCAAGGAGAAATATATGGGATAAAATTGAAGTAAATCTTTAAAGAAAGATTGGCTAGAATTGTGGATCACACCAAGAACAAGAAAGTCAAGAACTGAGAAACGGTGAAATTATGTCTATAAAGAGACAATATAATTCATTATAAATTAAGGGGTGAATAAAGAAAGAAGATGCTAAGGAGAAACTGATGAAGGAAGACTTCAATCAGACTTGATCAATCAAGCTAAAGAACAAAGCTAATTCTACGGATACTGAGCAACAGAGAAGCACACCATCAAAAAGCAGAAAGAAGTGGAGCAAAAGGTATTGAAAAGATACATTGATCAAAAAGGTATTATGAGCTTAAAATAGATCTAAAAATCTGCAAAGTATAGTTGTATATGTGAATAGATCATTTACTATTTCAATTTAGCCATTGGATCATAAAGTCTCTTAACTGAGTAGGACTTAACAATCCTTTTTATATTGAGATACATCTTAAGAAGTATCAAAAGGTTTGGTCATGAAGATAGCATGAGATGCCAGATACCATGTGACAAACTACATTGGGTTTGGTCATAAAAGGTAGCATAGAGATGCCAGATATCAAGTGACAAACTATTCTATTTAAATCCTCTAACAAGGTCACACCTAATAGTGCATTTTTAACCTTTAACAGGGTTGTCTCTTCACCGAGCTCACTTCAGAAGAGTGAAAATTTTGGGTTACTAGTCCCAAGTGGTTTTTCCCTTAACAGGGTTTTCACGTTAAAAATCCATGTGTCAATTTTTTTATGAGTCATTACTTTAGTGTTTTTCATTACACATAAATAATCTAGATTGAATGGTTTACACCAAGTTATTTACTGCATTTTGATAAATGAAAGATTGCTAATCGGTAAATAGTAAGAATAAGTTTTAACAGTGAACTCTGAGCAGTAGTTATTTTTTGAGATTATTTCAAATCATTCATCTTGTAGGACTGAAGGCAACTAGAGGCTTATAATTGTGGTAATAATTTTTTAGGTTAATTTATTAGAATATTTTTGAGGCCTTTGATTCACCCCCNTCCCCCCCCCCCCCCCCCCCTCTCAATTATTCTAAAAATTGGTATCAAAGCTTGTGTGCTTAGAAAGGGATTTTAACAACTTAACAAAAATATCACAAGATGAGCAAATGAGATGTGCCCAAGTTGAACAAGGAAAACTTTGCATCATGGCAAAGCAAAATAAGAGTCCACCTATCAGGTATTGGAAATGATGTTGCTCAATACTTGGATACTAAATATGTGTTGCCTACAGGACCTCAAACACTTGAGAAATTAAGAGAAAAGCATGAGAATAATTCTATGATGATACAACTTGCTTCCTCTCTCTCCAATGCTAAATTTGAAGATGTCAAAACTTGCAACTATGCAAAACAAATGTGGGAAAAATTGAAGCTGGTGCATGGAGAAGATGCTAATGTACTAAGAGATAAGGCATAAATCCTAAGAGGTAAATTTGATGACCTAAGAATGAGAGAAGGAGAAAATATCACTTAGTACAGCTGTAGAATAAAAGAAGTAGTCAATAATATCCAAGGAGTTGGAGGCATACTTGAAGAAGAGACAGTGGTAAGTAAAATCCTAAGAACCTTACTGCCTGTATATGCTATTAGAGTATCTGCTATACAAGAAATGAGAGTAGTAGGAAAAAATAATTTCACTCTAGATATTTTGGTTGGTAGACTGATTTCATTTGAGATGAATAACTTTGATAACAGTGTCTTACCATCTATTGAGTCTGCATTCAAATGTTCTTTAAAAATAAGTAAGTCAAGTCATAAAAACACTATTAGAAATGATAGTCAAAGTGATAGTGATGACCAAGATCATGATGAGATTGAAGCACTAATGGCTAGAAGATTGTAGAGAGGCAAAGGTAGATACAAAGGTAAATTACCACTTGTATGTTTTAATTGTAAAGAGATTGGACACTTTGTTGCTAGATGTCCTAACAAAAGAAAAGATGATAGAAGTAATGACAAATCATATGAAAATAAGTTTGATAGAAGTGACAACAAATATTACTGAATCAACTGACAATTTGATAGAAGAGATACTTGAGACTACAAGGACAAAAGGAAGAAATCTTGTTACCTAGATGAGAACAGAGACGGAGATACTGACACTGAATCTGATGAAGACATTGAGAGGGTATTTGTAGCTATGAAGGATGATTCAGATGAAGAAGAAAGGTATGTAGAGACTCCACTCATATCTAAGGTTAGTAAGAATTATGTATGGATTATAGATAGTGGCTGCACTCACCACATGACTGGTGATAAACAAAATTTTAAAACTTTTGAGTACTATAATGGTGGATTAGTAAGAATGGGTAATGACACACCTTGTCCAGTTGAAGGTAAAGGAACTATAATGTTGAATAACCTGATCAAATGTGAAAATGACTACTGGGTAAAAGGACTTAACTATAATCTATTGCGTGTTTCACAGCTGAATAACACAGGTCATCGAGTAGTATTTGAGAATAAGAAGGCAAAGATCTTTAATGAATCAGGAAGGTTGATTGGAACTGGTGAATAGACACCACTTAACACCACTTGTTTGATGATATTAACACCACTTGTTTGATGGCTAGAAACAAAGACATATGGTTGTGGCACAAGAGATTATTTCATGTGAATTTTGACAACATAACAAAGATAAGCAATAAAAGGAAATTAAGAGGGTTATCGAGCATTTCAAATCCTGAGTATATCATGTGTAAGAATTGTCAAAAAGGTAAGATGGAAAAGTCTAGTTTCAAGAGAAAATCCCATACATCTAATGCTATTCTATAACTAGTCCATACTGATCTATGTGGACCCATGAGAACAAAGAGTTACTATGGTGATAGATATTTCATTCTCTTTGTTGATGATTATTCTAGAATGATTTCAATTATGTTCTTAAAAGAAAAATCAGAATCATTCAAGATGTTTAAATGGTATAAAACTATGATAGAAAAACAAAGTGGTAAGGAATTGAAATGCCTAAGATCAGATAGAGGAGGAAAAATTTTTCTGATGAATTCACTAACTATTGCAATGAGCATGGAATTAAAAGATGGGTTTCTGCACCAAGAACACCATAGAAAAATGAGATTGCTAAAAGGAGAAACATATCCATTGTTGATTGTGCAAGAACACTGATGATAGAGAAAAGAATCACTCAAACATTATGGAGGGAAGCTTTCAGTATTGTTGTCTACACATTAAATAGAGTACAATTGAAGAAAGACACCAAGAAGACACCCTATGAGCTTTGGTATGGTTACACACCCAATGTAAGTTACTTCAGAATCTTTGGTAGTCAATGTTATATTTTGAAAGATGATAGAAATGGAA
>MU226400.1:1858548-1892672 GCA_018584345.1 Thuja plicata | reverse complement strand
AATCTTTGGTAGTCAATGTTATATTTTGAAAGATGATAGAAATGGAAAGCTTGACTCCAAAAGTGATGAAGGTATCTTTCTAGGGTATTCCACCAAGAGCAAGGCTTATAAATGTCTTAACAAGTCCACTAACAAGATCATTGAAAGTGCAAATGTCAGAATAGATGAATATCCAGAGAAAAATGATAAGGAAAGAAGAAAAGAACCAGAATACTACAAAAGGTTTGTTTACACTGAAGAACCTAACACTCTACCTGACCAACAATGTATTTCTTCTGAGCAATAGAACATTGCACCCGAGCATCAGGCTGCAAATACCAAAAATCAAGAAAATGATGTTCCGAGCGATGGAGATAAGAATGAAGGTCAAGATGATGATCAGAATGATGAACAAAGAACTGAACCAAAACTTTCCAAGTATATCAGAAGACATCATCCATAGAATCATATCATACGAGACAAGAAGGATGGAATGAGAACAAGAAGTAAGTCACTAAACACTAGATGTTTACTTTGTGTTTTTTAACCTAAATTTGTTAATACTGCACTTGAAAACAAAGAATGGGTCAGTGCTATGAATGAAGAAATAGAACATATTGAGAAGAATAGTAAATGGACATTAGTACCAAGACCAGATGATAAGAATTTCATTGGTACCAAATGGATATTCAGAAACAAGCTGAATGAGAATGGAGAAGTCATGAGAAACAAAGCAAGATTAGTATATAAGGGGTATGCACAAGAAGAAGGTATTGATTATGGAGAAACCTTTGCACCTTTTTCTAGACTAGAAGGAGTAAGAATCTTACTTTCTTATGTTGTATTCAAAGGATTCAAGGTATACCAGATGGATGTCAAATCTGCATTCCTAAATGGAATACTAGAAGAAGAAGTATATATTGAAGAACCAAAAGGGTTTGTTGATCCAAACAAGAGAAATATGGTTTGTAGACTACACAAATCCTTATATGGATTGAAACAAGCACCTAGAGCCTAGTATGAAAGACTTCACTCCTATCTCATAAGCATTGAATTTGTAAGAACAAGTAAAAATAGAAATATATACTTAAAATAAGATACTAATGGTAATATTATGATTGCTAAAATATTTGTTGACGATATCATATTTGGGGGTAATGATATGTTATGTAAATCCTTTGGTAATGAAATGAGAAAAGAGTTTGAGATGTTGATGTTTGGGGAGATCAAATTATTTCTTGGACTACAGATTCTTCAACAAGATGCAAGCATATATATCACTCAATCTAAATACATCAAGGAAGTGTTGAAGATATTTAAGATGGAATATTCCAAGCTAGTTGGAACACCTATAGAAACCAGATGTAAGCTGATAAAAGAAGACAAATCAAATGAGGTAAATCAGACCTTGTATAGATAGATAATTGGCAAACTAATGTATGTTGTTCATACTAGACCAAATATAGCACATGCAGTTGGAATAGTTGCAAGATTATCTGTTAATCCAAAATAATCACACATGACTGTTGTCAAGAGAATTCTTAGATATCTAAAGAACACCGAGGACTATGGATTATGGTATAAAAGAGAAGGCAAATTTGAGCTTCAAGTCTATATAGATGTTGATTGGGTTGGAAACTTAGATTACCGAAAGAGAACAACTGGAGGAGCATTCTTCATGGGTGACAGACTTGTCACATGGATCAGTAAGAAGCAAGGATGCATCTCACAATCTACTGTTGAAGAAGAATATGTGGTTGTTGCTACAAACTGCTCTAACATTGTCAGGATCAAATAGTTATTGGAAGGTATGACTATGAAAATTATTGAACCAATGATTATCTATTGTGATAATACTAGTGCAATTAACATTTCTAAGAATCCAGTCATGCATTCTAAGACTAAGCATATTGTTATCAAGTATGATTACTTAAGAGAAAAAGTGCAAGAGAAAGAAGTAATACTAGAATATGTGAAATCAAAGGAATAATTATCTGATATATTCACAAATTCATTTCATAAAGATACATTTGAGTACCTGAGAAAGAGATTAGGGGTCTGAACCTTGTCTATTGGTCAGTAAGCTGACTAGGAGGCCACATCATCCTACACAAAATCAGAAGACCATTCATGTTGATGCAAGCATAAATATGGAATGCAAAGATACATATGTACACAACAAGGTACATATCTACACCAAACACCAGAGTCACTATATTGATGATGGATAGGGAAATTCAAGGAGTATATTACAAAAATGTGAAAGGATATAACTTTGGCATGATCAATGTTTACTTTGGCATTGTTGTCAAAGGGAGAGATTATCATTATCCAAAGGAGAGAGATTATATATACATATGAAATATCCATCAAAGGGAGAAAATATATCCTAAGGGAGAGATGTAACTTGTAAGGGGGAGAATATATATATTGTTGTCAAAGCAAAAAGAGATGATCAAAGAGAGGAACAGTCAAAGGGAGAGACAACATTAGAGGAAGACACAAAAGCTACTACATCTATATAGTGAAGGGATTTAAGATTGAAGAAATCACTTTGCAAGAAACAAGTCTAAGCTATATGAGCTTACCAAAAGCCAGATATTTGTATTGGTTATAGAACAATAAGATTGGTAGTTTAGTGAACTACAACTGATATATTTCATATTGTATTAGTAATAATATAGTGTGATAATATAGTATGTTGCCATAAATGCCAAAGGGAGAGATTGATGAACTATAACTAATTGAATGTTTGAAAATGTTAAGTTGATGATCACCAAGCTATAGAAAGTTAATGCAAGACATTAAATCAATTAATGTATTGTATTATCATTGATGTCAACTTGATATAATATGATTGGTTATATACAAAGTGTCAAAGACTTCAGAGAACCATAAAGATTAAGGTTATGCTTTCAGTAATGCATAAAAGATCATTATTCACTAAGTGACTACAAACACTAATGGGCAGTGCACCCCGGCGGAAAGAGAAACCCGAGAAGAAAGTCACAGTGATACCTAAGCAAGAATTACCGATGAGTAGAATCACAAGCATTACCGAAGAGAAGAACTTCACAATGATGCCCGATAGACAGAAAACCCCAGCGGAGATACCCGAGGAGAACTGAAGTGTTGACCAAAGCTAGCAAAGAGTTAAAACATCAAAAAGAACTGAAGTTCATAAACGACAAAATACTTAGCTGGCAAGAGCTAAAGAAGGAGTTAACTGGTTTTTAACATTTTTTTCATTGACAAGTAAAAGCCAAAGATAAGTAAAATATTTAAAGCTATTTTATTCCAATTGTCAAGGAGAAATATATGGGATAAAACTAAAGTAAAGCTTTGAAGAAAGATTGGCTAGAATTGTAGATCACACCAAGAACAAGAAAGTCAAGAACTGAGAAACAGTGAAATCATGTCTATAAAGAGACAAGCTAATTCATTATGAATTAAGGGGTGAATAAAGAAAGAAGATGTTGAGGATAAATTGATGAAGGAAGACTTCAATCAGACCTAATCAATCAAGCTAAAGAACAAAGCTAATTCTGCGGACACTGAACAACAGAGAAGCACACCATCACCGAGTAGAAAGAAGTGGAGAAAAATTTATTGAAAAGATACATTGATCAAAAAGGTATTATGAGCTTACAATAGATCTGAAAATTTGCAAAGTATTATTGTATATGTGAACAGATCATTTACTGTTTCAATTTAACCAGTGGATCAAAAAGTCTCTTAACTGAGCATGACTTAACAATCCTTTTTATATTGAGAAACATCCTAGGGAGTATCAAAAGGTTTTGTCATGAAGATATCATGAGATGTCAGATACCACATGACAAACTACACTAGGTTTGGTCATAAAAGGTAGCATAGAGATGCCAGATATAAAGTGAAAAACTATTCTATTTAAATCCTCTAACAAGGTCACACCTAACAGTGTGTTTTTAACCTTTAACTGGGTTAGCTCTTCACCAAGCTCTCTTCATCAAGCTCACTTTAGAAGAGTGAAAATTTTGGGTTACCGGTCCCAAGTGGTTTTTCCCTTAACAGGGTTTCTACATTAAAAATTCATGTGTCAATGTGTTTATGAGTCAATACTTTAGTATTTTTCATTTCACATAACTAATCTGGATTGATCAGTTTACACCAAGCTATTTACTGCATTTTGGTAAATGAAAGACTGCTAATTGGTAAATAGTAAGAATAAGGTTTAACAATGAACTTCGAGCAGTAGTTATTTGTTGAGATTATTTCAAGACATTCATCTTGTAGGACTGAAGATAACTAGAGGCTTATTATTGTGGTAATAAGATTTTGGGTTAATTTATTGGAATATTTTTTAGGCCACCGATTCACTCCCCCCCCTCTCAATTATTCTAGAAAATATCTTGTGTGTAGTGGTTTTTGCTAATAAGTGTACACCACATGTTCCATCATGGAGATCTTTAAGCACACTTTTATCTTGGTATGTATCTAAACATAAAAGAAGTATCTCATCCATGTTTTTCCAGTACAAGTCTCCTTGCCTTAAGATGTATTTAGATGCTTGTAATTTTACTGTCCTCTTCTGACTATCTATAAGGTTTTTAGGACATTTCATGTGTTTCAAAAAATATATTATGTTAGTGTACCAAGGGCATCTTTCAATACTTGTATGAGTTTCACTTAGATCAATCTGATTTACTTGTAATGCATCCATATTTGATTATGTCATCAACCTTGCTAATCCTTGTCCTCTAATAATCTTAGTGATCTGGATCTCTATATCAAATTCCTGAATTTGATTTACCCATCTACATCTTCTCCCAGTGACTTCTGATTGTCTGAATATATCCTTTATTGTTGCATTAGGAACATAGGCTATCACTTTTGCTCCTAACAAATAAGGCCTGAAGGACTTTACTACCTTTACAAGTGCATAATATTTTTTCTCATTGATATCATAATTTAACTTAGAGGCTTGAAGGGTTTTACTAAAGAATGCTATTGGTTTTTCATATCCTTCATTATTCTTTTGTAGTTAGACAACAACAATGGTGTGATATTATGCAAAGGAAAATAATTGAAATGGCTTAATATAATCTGGGGATTTGAGGACACGAGCTTCCTTAATTGCCTTTTTTATCTTTACAAGTTCCTCCAAAGCTTCATTTGTCCACTTCATGTCTGCACCCCTTTTCAACATCATAGAAATTGGTTTAATTACTTCTAAAAAGTTTGGGACAAATCTCCTTACAAAATTTATTTTTCCAAAGATGGACTGGATCTTTTTAACACTCTTAGGAACCTCAATTTTATCAATTTCTATAATCCTCTCTGGTTCTATTCTCACCCCATTCTTGGATACTATATTCCCTAATAATTTTCCTTCAGTTACTGCAAAATGGCATGTCTTTGGGTTCAAAGATATCCCATATTCAAGGGCTCTATGAAAAATCTGCTCCAAGTGTCCACAGTGATCTTCTGCCTTTATGGAGTAAGCAGTTAGGTCAACCTGATATACCACCATAGTTACATCAATGAAATCCTCAAAGGCCACATCCATTTCTCTTTGGAAGGTAGCTCCTACATTAGTGAGTCCAAAAGGCATTCTAGCATATACATAAGTACCCCAAGGTGTAGTAAATGTTGTCTTGTATTGTTCTTCTTCTTTTACCTTCACTTGGTTATACCATGAGAACCCATCCATAATTGATAATAATTCATTCCCTGTGACCTTTCGTAATATTGCTTTCATGTTAGGCAATGCATAATTGTCCTTTAATGATGATATGTTTAGATTCCTAAAATCTACACAAAGTCTGATATCACCATTCTTCTTCTTGATAGGGACCAAATTTGAAACCCATGTTGAGTATCTAATTGGCTTTATTATACCAGCATCCCTCATCTTTATTAGCTCATCTTTCATCTTGGGAGCTAGAGTAGGGTTTATAGGTCTTTTCCTTTGTTTGAATGGCTTAGCATTAGGATTCAAAGGTATCTCATGTTGAAAAAGGTCCTCTCGATAAGCTTTAAGGTCATCATAGGACCAAGAAAATACATGCCTATATTTTCTCACTAATTTGATGATATTTATTTTGATCTTGGGGGTTAATCTTTTCCGCGCACAAATACTTCCTTTGGAGTCTCTTCATTTCCCAATTTTATCCTTTCTACTTCATCCATTGTGACATTAGTGTTTTTCTTGTCCATTTTTTAATCTTTATTGTCAAACAATATCTCCATTGCTACAAGGCCTTTTGGAACCTTATTGGTTTTAAGCTGAATGAATTCCTTTCCAAAAAATACTTCTTTCACTTTCTCTATTTCAACATGAAAATTCAATTCTATCAATTGATCCTCATACTCTTGTTCACATGCCAAAAATTTGATTATATCTCTATCATCTTTAAATATTTGCCAGCTGTTGATGTTATCAGGTATAGAAGGCCTAGTTTTAACTTCAACTTGAACTATGTCTTCACAAGGGATGTCATTATGCTTCAATGCCAAATTAGCCATAAAATTTGCAAGGATATTTTCTGATCTATCTATCCAATCAATAGAAAAAGCATCAAAACATTCTATAGAATCCCATACTTCATTTCTATATCTTTTAAGATGAGGCTGCTTAGCAACAAATTTACTTTTAACTTGAGAAATAATCAATTTTGAATGACCAAAAACACTTAATTATTCCATGCTTACTAGCTATCCTCAAACCAAGAAGTAGAGCTTCATACTCTGCAACATTGTTAGTACATTCAAAATCTAGTAAAAAGGAAAATTTAAATATTTTCTTATCAGGGGAAAAGAAAATGACACCAACTCCATTACCATCCTTGCAGACAGCACCATCAAAATACATTTTCCAAATTGTATTGTTATTTACTTTAGCATGTGATTCAATAGGCTCAGTATTTTGCATTACATTTTTTGAAATACTTACCTGAAAGTTATCCATATCAAAATGGCACAAATGTGTAACCAAGCTTGGATCCACATCCTCAATAATGTATGGACTTCTAGTCTCCCTATCAATTCTCACATCCCTACCATTCACTGGAATAGAAGCATAAGAAAGATCTAATTGAATACTACCTCTTACTAAGCTAGACCATTGTCTAGATAGAAGCATTTCATAATTGGCAGGAACCTCGACCACAGTAATATCCATTTTATAAGACATTTCAAGAAATACAACGTTCTTCATTATGCCTGCAAAAGGAACATATCTATTATCCATAGCATAACATCTACCAAATTTGGTATCGACGTTCATTCCTAATTCTTTCATTACATCATTAGGGATAATATTCACTGCTGCACCAGAATCTATCATACAACTCTTTACCAATCTATTGTTTATCAATAGAGTAAGATAGAAAGGATCAATTTGATTTCCATTTTTGGTTTAAAGTAGTTCCTAGTTAAATAGTTGGAGGATCCTTTACTTCTTGGTTAAGATCTTCCTTATTAACTACATTAGATAATATTTTCAAAGCTTCACTCTTACTTTTCAGGTATTTTAACTATTTCAAGAAAAGGAGCAAATATTTTAACTTGAGATAATGCATTAGACATGAAATAACATTCATTTGGAAGAGATTTACTAACCACCTTTTCTCTTACTATTGTTGAAATGTCCTAAGGTTCTACCTGTTTATCTTGAGCAATATTTTTGTGCTTCAGCCTCTCTGGATTAGTTCCTTGGTTAGGTTTCCCTCGGTCTACATTCACTGTTATATTCCTTACCTTGTAATTACTTCTTTCTTCTTCCACTCAGCTATTGTGTATGCTTTCCTCTCCTCTTATGTTAGTTCTCTTAAGCTTGGAGGACCATCCTGATAATCCCCATATTGGTACACTCTATTTAGATCATCCTTGTAGTAGTATCCATTTGAAGAGCTATAATCATCATTTCCCCACATAGGATCTGTTGATAAGTTATTCACTGTGGGTTGTTGATCATCATTATGATCTTCATCCTTTCTCCATCTTTGGGAAACAACACAATGTTCATAAGAATGTGGTAGTCTGTAAGCTTCACACCAAGGGTAGCTTTCCACAAAATAGTTTTTTTTCCTCAATGGATCAGGAGTATATAATTCTTTGTTCATTGGTTTCTCATCCTTCCATTATGTTCTATAAGGCATATCCTACAATTTATATCTTTCATTTTTGTATGGTACTCGATTATTCTGGTTGTACTTAAAATTATCTCTTCCATTATTCACTTGGAGGCCTTTCACCATATTCATAAGATTATCTAATCTATCTTCATCTTTGTGTTTCTTAGGCTCTTTGGATTGAACAGCCAAGTGTCCTCCCTCTTAGTGATTATACTAGATTCCTTCCTATCATTTTCAATAGCTATAACAATCTTGAGAGCATGTGCCAAAGTAGAAAGCTTATGAGATCTGATTTCATAATTTGTCTTGTTATCAAAAGCACCCATATAGAAATTAATCAGAAAGGAATCAATATGCTTAACATCCCTTGGAATCCTATTTAGAACCTTGTTGAATCTTTTATTGAATTCAGCCATAGATTCATTCTAATTTTTCTTCATACTTGTCAACTCATGTGAAGCAAAAGAAGTATCATTGTGATCACCGAATTGTTCTATGAATTGATTGACAAATTCATCCCAACTAGATATGGATCTGTCTGGTAAAATTTTGAACCATTATACTCTATATTCTATGAGGGATTGAAAAAAAAGTTTCATGTATACATCCTCATTGAATTCATCAAATTCTTGGATAACATTCTTCAAATTTACACAATGCACCTCAGCTGATTCTGGCCCATTTCCTGAAAACTTTGGAATTGCACTCCTTGATTCATTTTTTATGTCATTAGGATATCCCCTTATGCCATAAAAATCTAATTGTCTGTATCTATCAGAAACCATTGGGGCTCTATAGTTGTTTCCTTTTTGATTGATGGCTCCATGTCTTTGATTTCGTTGATTTGCATTCTAGAATCTCTAATTGTTTCTTGGTCCAAAATTTGAGTTGGTATTATAATATCTTGGGCCATAATTATGATCCCTATTATTCTGATATCCACTATACATCATTCCATTATCTTGATGTATATATTGTTCTTTCTGGTTAGATATGTTAGGATTCACTCTATTGTTGTGGTTGTGTTGTTCTCCATTATCCCATTGTCCCCAATGGTCTCTTCTTTCCCAATCATTGTTGTTTCTCTCAAGTCTTCCTCTATTGTCTGGTTCAAACAAGGGGTTGGTATGATCATTTTTAAAGATATTCCCATTGTTCTTCCTATGAGGAGGATTGTAAACTCCATTTCTATCATCCTTAGGAGCTTCTTTATCTCCTGGTGATCTGATTGTACTTCTCGTTATTCTAATTTTCCTTAGTATCTCTTCTGGTTGTCTTTTAAGAGCCATGACCATTTCTTCATCTTTTGATCCTGCATCGACCATCTCATGAAATACACCATCCCATTTGTTAATTCTTTTCTCTCTTTTATTCATTGCCTGATTTGGATCATTTTGAGACTCATGTCCTCTTGTATTACCTTGGAAAAAAGGATTATAATTTTCATCACTGTTCTCATGGCTATGATGACTTGAATTAGGTAATTGTTCACTTGCATATTCTTGATCATCCTTATCATGGTATATTATACGTGGTACATATGACATCTTTGCATTTTAAGTCTTTCCTTTCCTTAGGATTAAGTCTAATTCAAGTTGATATGGATGCAAGGATCTTCTACCCCACATGAGATAGTTAATAACAAAATTATTAACTCACTTACTATTCCTTGTATAGTAAGTGAATGAATACTAGTAATAGTAAGTGATTTAATAATTTTGTTATTAACTATCTCATCTGGGGTAGAAGATCCTTGCATCCATATCAACTTGAATTAGACTTAATCCTAAGGAAATTCAAGACTTAAAATGCAAAGATGTTGTATGTACCATGTATGATATACCCTGATAAGAATGATCAAGAATATGCTTGCAAACAATTCCCTAATTCAAGTCATCATAGCCATGAGAACGGTGATGAAAATTGTAATCCTTTTTTCCAAGGTAATAGAGGAGGATATGAGTCTCAACATGATCCAAATCAAGAAATGACTGAAAGAGAGAAAATAATTAACAAATGGGATGTTGTATTTCATGAGATAGTTGATGCAGGATCAGAAGATGAAGAAATGGTCATGGCTCTTAAAAGATAGCCAGAAGAGATACTGAGGAAAATTAGAATAACGAGAATTAAAATCATATCACCAAGAGATAAAGAATCTCCTAAGGATGATAGAAATGGATTTTATAATCCTCCTCATAGGAATAACAATGGGGATATCTTTAACAATGATCATACCAACCCCTTGTTCGAACCAGACAATAGAGGAAGACTTGAGAGAAACAACAATGATTGGGAAAGAAGAGATCATTGGGGACAATGGGATAATGGAGAAAAACACAACCACAACAATAGAGTGAATCCTATATCCCATTGTCCCCAATGATCTCTTCTTTCCCAATCATTGTTGTTTCTCTCAAGTCTTCCTCTATTGTCTGGTTTGAACAAGGGGTTGGTATGATCATTATTAAAGATATGACCATTTTTCTTCCTATGAGGAGGATTGTAAACTCCATTTATATCATCCTTAGGAGATTCTTTATCTCTTCGTGATCTGATTGTACATACGACATCTTTGCATTTTAAGTCTTTCCTTTCTTTAGGATTAAGTCTAATTCAAGTTGATATGGATGCAAGGATCTTCTACCCCACATGAGATAGTTAACAACAAAATTATAAGACTAAATTTATCACCACTTTAAAATTATAGAGTCACCACCTTCTTCTTAGAAGTAAATACTTTATTTGTCTTCTGGATTCTTTTCTCCCAGCAAAGCCTAACCTCTATTACCAGAAACTCTAAAAAAATTTCTTAATGATAATTCCCCAGCAGAGTCGCCAATATTTTGGTGCTCAAATCAACAGATTGGATTTCCTATGGATTTTTCCTATCTAATGATGAGAAACCCAAGTGATTTTCCAAATGACAAGGTTTCAACATAATTAAAGTATCAACCTTCTACAATTTTGGCTCTACAGAACCAAGGCTGGTGGGCCTATACCCTAAATTTGTCCTCCAAATCTTAAGTGATTTTTAGAGAAGATAAAATGTGATTCAAACTTCCTTATCCCAGAGTATGGCAAAGTACTACTAAGATCCTTAAAATAGAAGCAATGAATTTTCAAGTGTTAAATGTAATGTTGCAAATATTTATCAAATTATTGATGGATACAAGGTATAAACTAAATAGAGCAGATAGGTATAGTATCTCAAAACTATAAACTATGAAACTATGACCATAATCCAATAAGCAAGAAAGACCAATGCCTTAATCAATAATGGGCAATAGAGTCACTATCATTCCAATCTTATGTTAAACCTCAGATACAGTTTTACAAGAAAACTCATCACTTCAAAGGTGTTATGAAATGTACATGCAACCTAAAACAAATTCAGAGATATTTCAAAAGGGTAAGACTTCTCAAATGACAAACCAATTGATTGAGGCCTCCGTCAACAGAATTTAACCATGCAAAATGAGAAAACCAATTGAAAATATAGAGTATGAATCAAATCAAGGAGCATGCACATCAAACTATCACTTTGAAGAAGTTATATTGGTTTATCCGAGGACTAATTGTAAAATGATGATGAAATAATTCCACATATGAAAGAAAAAGGGATTTATCTTTATTTAATTTTGGAAAATATTACAATAGAATTCAAGTTTGTAGTTATTGATCCATCTGTCTCCTCTGACTATAGTAATAGTAAGTCTTATTGTTTCACCCTTATGTTGATCTTGGTATCATTATAAATATGAAATTGAAAGGATGCAGACAAGCTTCAAATCAACACGATGATTCCTAACAAATACCTAACCAAAGATCAATAACTAAAAACCAACGATTACAATAATACAATGTTTGATTATCCTTGCTTGATAACAAATTCTAACTGATTAGATCTTATAGTAACAACTCAATAATCTCTTCATAGTATGTCTGAGTCGATGACTTAAATAATGGATTTGCATCATGATAGTAATTTGACTGTATATTCATCCATAATCTATCTCATGAGCATGTCGACCCCATATATATCTGCACATGATAATGAATATATTCTCTGGTGCATAGTCTATGGAATCATGTTTGTCGCCTTTTATCGACCACCACCATGGAATCATTCATTCCTCTATGATCCCTCTTCATCATGTCTGCATGTGATCACTCTTCACAATGTCAAAAATCTGATCCGTTTGATCGTTTGCATTTGCCACCTTTATTTTGTGCATGCAAAGTCAAATAATCAACAATAAAGAAAACCCTAAGAGAATTGTATAGTCAAAAAATGGAAGAACTTCCATTTTAGACTTTTTTAGCCTTCTAAGTAAGTGGTTTGGGGTCATGAAAAGTGCCTTGAATGGGTTCCTGATCTTGACATGGCTTCCCTCCTATTTTTTCCTTCTTTCCACTCTTGTTTAGCCTGATTTATGCATTTTGAACTGCAGACTAGTGATTCTGGGCTTCAGGGTCAGGTTTGACCTTTTAGGTCTATGTCAACCTTGACCCTGACCTAGGTTAGGTCAACCTTGACCTTGACCTAGGTCAAGGTTGACCTTGACCTTGACCCAGGGTTCAGATCCTGGGGTCTCACAGTTTTGGATGTCGGTCTTTGCAAAAAGTATTTTCCCGCTTCCAGGTCGGTTGTTTCGGGTTTCGAAGTATCGATTCCTAAACTATATTTAATATAGGTCCTCTCCTAGGGGTAAAGGCTTTAATGGAAATTTAATTCTCCTATGTCAGCCTCCTTAGAAGATTGTGCCCTAATTTCATATAAAAGGGAGCCTTTCTCCCCTCATTTTCTCTAAGTCCTCTATTGAAGCCTATGCATCCTTGAGCAATTGAGAAACATCATAAAGTGAAGATTCAAGAAATCAATCAAGAAATATTTCAAACAAGCATTCATCCATTTCAAGCATCCATTTTCATGAAGGAGATCCATTGAAGGCCATTGAAGGATTCAAACTACATAGTGCCCTTTTGGTGATCTCTCCATCCACCTTCTTCCAAGCCTATTCCAAATTCAAGAACCCATTCAAGACTTGGTGTTGGAGATCTAAAAGCAAGAGATTAAAGACATCCTACCTTTTCACATTCCACATTTTGAAGCATACTTGTGGATCCAAGGATTCGAATCTGCCACAAGGACTTTTACAAGCAAGGTGAATTTAAGCATTTACTTTGTCCATTTCTGCAATTTCAATTACATATATTTGAGGTTAATTCCAAAATCGGGGTTTGACAAAGGAAAACCCCAATCCCACAACAAACAATCCTCTTTTTCTTGTAGGTACAGGTTCAGAATAGCAGATTTGAGACCAAATCTGGATACCCTTTTCGGCTTTCTTTCAGACAGCATGAACAGATTCTCTGTCAGACCTGTACAAGTTAGGGTCGACATTATTGGGTCAGGGTTGACATTTGTGAGTCAAGGTCAACCTTTTTCATAAGACGACATCAGAATGGAAAAATATTTCTAGGTTTTGTTCATCTTTGCATTCCGATTTGGGATCAACTGTCAGTTTTTCCATAAACAATCTACAAACCTCAGAAAATAGCATTCTTTGATCTACAATTCTTTAAGGTTAGTACATTTCTCCTATTTCTTCAATTACTATCATATATCACATTTATACATATAATTAACTGAATTTAAGATATCCTTCTTTTTATTCTCCTTTCCAAATAGTTGATTTATTTGTGCATTAACCCTTCCTTTGGGTTGATCAACTTGGATCTTCCATTTTTGAATTTGGGAATAAAAGAGGAACATCTTATCTTCTCCCTAATCACAATTGCAATACACAATCAATTAAATTCAAGTATAAAGTAGGGTTAAGGAATTCAACACAGTTTAATCAAATCAAACAACAATTAACATTCAAATCACCTTATCCTTTTTCAACACCTTACATATTCCTATACCCCTATTTTTTATATTACAAGAATTAAAAGACTTTAATACCATGTAAGAAATCAATTTCACTATCGCGCAATGGCTAAACTTTGTTCACTTTTCCATTGTGCCATCGTGCTGAGCCATAGATATTTTATCCTACAGTCGTAGATCTTCTTTAAATGCCTCAGTCATTTTCCAATTACTTTTACCCAATCGATTAAGTCCCAATCATTGATTTAAAGCATGGGCTAAAAGATGTCTTTTAAGTAATATGTCTTTTACTTTACTTTATGAACCTTCATGTAGTCTAGTCATTATGCTCCACCAACCAAATACTGACACCTATATTTTTTTTGTTCCATCTATATCTTTTGGCAGGCCAAGGACACCTCTCACTCTTTTCACCATTGCATGATGTTTAAACGGGGTGTAGTTTGAGATAGCGCCATCACACTCGGCCGTTGGACCAGATCTTAATATGATCAGATACAAATCGGTTTGACTTTAGTCAAGTAGACTCCATATGACATGAAGCGATCATTATGTGGTTCCATGTTAATTAAAAGAATCTATGTGTACGTTGAATGTAAATTTTCAAACTGTCGACAACTCTATTCGACTGCTTCTCTTTGTGTGCGATCGAGATCTGTTGGCTTCGCCACCCCGCGATGGATGGAAGATCACCTTTTTTTCACTGTGCCCTCACACAATAGGTAGACAAAGGATAATTCTATGGCCATGTGGTTTCAGAAACTATATTTTCACTTTGATTATGTTATCTTTTTATATGTACCAAAGAGGAAATAAGAATAAATCAATGGTAGGCAAGAATAACTATCAGAGACAGATTCAAACAATATAGCATTGATAAATTACATAAAAAAACATAAGTAAAAGTGAAATATATAAATCAAAAGGCTATAGAAGATAAATGAATAAGTACAAAGAGATACTTCTCTGGTTGATTATGAATACAAATTACTCTGCAAATATGGGTTCCACCACCTTGGTCCTCTTATCATGCAAAGATTTCACTTGCATCCCCTTCTTAACATTATGAATTTGTGGACTTCTTCTGATTTCATCCAGTTTTTTAAGTTGATCCATCCTATTTTCCATGAAATTCATGTCTTTTAATTGTTCCTCTCTGGCAAATTTATATACAAGGAGTAGATTATTCAAAGGTAACCTTGTTAGTAATAACTGAGAGGGGGGTGAATCAGTGGCCACAAAAATATTCCAATAATCAACCCTTAAAACTTAGTAACACAATATTCTACCTCTAGTTATCTTTAGTCCTATAAGATGAATGCCTCCAAATACTTTTATCAAATTACTACTGCTCGAAATGCTTTGTAAAACCTTCTACTGTATGTTTTACCAAATAGCAGTCTGTTAATTTACCGAAAGACAGTAAATTATCTAGAGTATACTGATCGATCCAGTTAAGTTAAGTGTAATGCAAAACACTAAAGTAATGACTCATAAACACATTGACACATGGATTTTTAACATGGAAACCCTATTAAGGTAAAAAACACTTGGGACCGGTAACCCAAAATTTTCACTCTTGTGAAGTGAGCTCGGTGAAGAGCCAACCCTGTTAAAGGTTAAAAATACACTACTAGGTGTGGCCCTGTTAGAGGATTTAAAATTTTAGTCTGTCACTTGATATCGGGAATCTCTATGCTACCTTCCTTGATCAAACACTCGCTTGGCCTGTCAATTGGTATCTGGCATCTCATGTTATCTTCATGATCAAACTTTTTGATACTCCTTGGGATGTATCACAATATATAAAGGATATTTAAATCATGATCGGTTAAGAGACTTTTTGAATCAATGGTTAAACTGAAATAATATGATCTGTTCACATATACAACTTATACTTGCAGATTTTTAGATCTATTGTAATCTCACAAAACTATTCTAATAAATATAACTATGTTTATACCTTTTCTCCACTTTGATTATGCTCGGTGATGTTGTTCTATGTTGCTCGGTGTCCGTAGAAAACTTTAGCCCTTTCCTTAGCTTGTTGATCAGTTCTATATGAAGTTGTTCTTCATCAATTTCTCTTCAGCATCCTCTTTTTCTTCCCCTCACCAATTTGTAATGAATTGAGTTGTCTCTTTATAGACATGATATCACCATTTTTAGGTTCTTGATCTTCTTGATCTTGGCATGATCCACAATTCTTCCCCATTATATTTAAAGAAAAACTCATGTTTTATCTCACTGAGATCTTCTTGTCAATTGGACAAAAATAGATTTAAATCATTTACTTATCTCTGGCTTATCTTGTTGATGAAAACAATGATAACTACCAGTTAACTCTATATTTATCTCTTCCAACTAGATATTTTGAAGTTTCTAAACTTCAATAAATTTTGGTGTTTAACTCTTTGATAGCGTCGGTCAACACTCCAACTCTCCTCGGGCTTCTTTGTCAGTTTACACTATGTTTCTGGCCGTCGGGTATGCTTGTGATTCTGATCGTCAATTTTATTGCCTGGGCATCACTGTGACTTGACTGTCAGTGATCTCTACCCATCGGGTTTCACTGACCATCGGTGTTTGTAGTCACATTGTGAACACTTGTGTTTTATGCATTACATAAAGCATAATCTTTATTTCTCTGATTCTCTGAAGTCTTTGACACTTTGATTATAATTGATTAGATTATATCAAGTTGACATCAATGACAATACAATCCATTAACTGATTTAATGTCTTGCATTATCCTTCTACATTTCGATGATCAACTTAACATCTTCAAACATTCAATCAGTTACATGTCATCAATCTCTTCCTTTGGCATTGATGGAAACATACTACATTATCATACTATACTATCACTAATACAATATGAAATATACAGTTTCATCAAGCTTTCCTAATGTAACTATTACAAATGTCTGGCTCTTAATAAGCTCAAAAATAGCTTAGATTTGTTTCATGCAAAGTGGTTGTCTTCAATATTCAATCCCTTTACTGGATAAATGTATCATCTGATATCTCTGTTCTGATATGTGTTTTGCCTTGATCATTTCCTCTTCTTAATAATCTCTTTTTCCTTTGACAGCATTCTTTCTCTTTGTCTGAACTCTCTCCCTTTGTTACTTCTCTCCCTTAGATGGATATTTTATGTGTAATCAATTTATTTCCCTTAGAATATTGATTAACTCTTCCTTTCTGATTCTCACGAACTTCTTTTCATGGATAATGATATAATATTTTCTCTTTATCATATCTCTCCTTTATGTGATAAGGAATCATCTCTCCTTTTGATAATGAGATCATCTCTCCCTTTATATGATAAGAAAAATCTCTCCTTGATGGTAATGAGAACATCTCTTCCTTTTCCTTTATGATAATTAGAAGATCATTTCTCCCTTTGACAACAATGCCAAACAAAAATACTTCTTCTTGATTTCTTGTCTATATCATGTTCCATCCCTTTGCATAATATATTCCTTGAATTTTCCTATCCATCAGAAATACAATGTCTCTGGTGCATATTTGTACCTTGCAATGTATAGATGTATCTGTTGTTGTCCATCTCAGTGTTTGCATCAACATAAGTGATCTTCATATTTGGTATAGGCTGATGCAACCTCCTAGTCATATTACTAACCGATAGACAAAGGTTGAACCCCTAGTCTCTATCTCAGGTACTCAAATGTATCCTTGGGTAATGGCTTGGTGAATATATTAGCTAACTTCTCCTTTGATTGAACATATTCCAGTGTCACTTCTTTTGCTTGCACTTGTTCTCTCAGATAGTGATACTTGATAGCAATATTCTTAGTCTTAGCATGCATGACTGGGTTTTTATAAATGTTTATTGCACTAGCATTATCACAATAGATAATTACTGGTTCAAGAATCTTCATATGCATACCTTCCAGTAATTTTTTGATCCATGCAATATTAGAGCAATTTGCAGCAACAGCCACATATTTTGCTTTTGTAGTAGACTAAGAGATGCGTCCTTTCTTCTTTCTTATCCATGTGACAAGTTTGTCACCCGTGAAGAATGCTTTTCCAGTTGTGCTCTTTTGTTCATCAATGTTTCCAACCCAATCAGCATCTGTATAGACTTGTAACTCAAATTTTCCTTCTCTTTTGTACCATAATCCATGGTCCTTGGTGTTCTTCAGATATCTCCGAATTCTTTTGACAACAGTCATATGTGATTCTTTGGGATTAGCAGAGAATCTTGCAACTATCCCCACTGCATGTGCTATATCTGGTCTGGTGTGAACAACATACATCAATTTGCCAATCATAGATCTATATAAGGTCTGATTTACCTCATTTTTCTTGTCTTCTTTTGTCAGCTTGCATCCAGTCGCCATAGGTGTTCCAACTATTTGGAATCTTCCATCTTGAATATCTTTAGCACTTCCTTGATGTATTTGGACTGAGTGATGTAAATGCCTACATCTTGTTGAATAATTTGTAGACCAAGAAAGAATTTGATCTCTCCAAAAATAGACATTTCAAATTCCTTGCTCATTTCATTAGAAAAGGATTTGCATAACAATTTATTTCTCCCAAAAATGATATCATCAACAAAAATTTCAGCAATCAGAGTATTACCATCGGTATCTTCTTTTAAGTATAGATTTCTATTTTCACTTGTTCTAACAAATTCTATGCTAATGAGATATGAGTGGAGTCTTTCATACTAGGCTCCCAGTGCTTGTTTCAATCCATACAAGGCTTTGTGTAGTCTACATACCATGTTTCTCTTATCTGGATCAACAAACCCTTCTGGTTTTTCAATGTATACCTCTTCTTCAAGTATTTCATTTAGGAATGTAGATTTGACATCCATTTGGTATACCTTGAATCCTTTAAATGCAGCATAAGAAAGTAAGATTCTAACTCCTTCTAGTCTAGCAACAGGTGCAAAGGTTTCTCCATAATCAATACCTTCTTCTTGTGCATATCCCTTGCATACTAGTCTTGCTTTGTTTCTAGTGACTTCTCCATTCTCATTCAGCTTGTTTCTGAATATCCATTTGGTACCAATGACATTCTTGTCATCTGGTCTCGGTACTAGTGTCCATGTATTTTTCTTCTCAATTTTTTCTATCTCCTCATTCATAGCACTGGCCCATTCTTCATTCTCAAGTGCATTGCAAACAAAGTTAGGCTAAAAATCACAAAGTAAACATCTGGTGTTAAGTCACTTACTTCTTGTTCTTGTTCTAGCCATATTATCTCTTATGATTTGATTCTATGGATGATGTCTTCTGACATACTTGGCAAGTTTCGGTTTAGCTTTGTGTTCATCATTCAGATTATCTTCTTCACGTTCAATTTCATCTCCATTGTTTGGAACATAATCTTGATTATTATCTTGATCGTTGGTAATTGCAGCCTGATGCTCAGGTACAATGTTCTGATGCTCAAAAATGACACATTATTGCTCGGGTGGAGTGTCAGGTTCTATATAAACAAACCTATTGTAGTCCTTTGGTTCCTTTTTGCTTTCCTTGTCATTCTTTTCAGCAAATTCATCTATTTTCACATTTGCACTTTCAATGATTTTTTTAGATGACTTGTTAATACATTTATAAGCCTTGCTTTTGGTTGAATACCCTAGGAAGATACCTTCTTCACTTTTGCAGTCAAGTTTTCAATTTCTATCATCCTTCAATAAATAACATTGACTACCAAATATTCTGAAGTAACTTACATTGGGTGTATGACCATACCAAAGCTCATAGGGTGTCTTCTTTGTGTCCTTCAATTTTACTATGTTTAATGTGTAGATATTAGTACTGACAATTTCCCTCCAAAATGTTTGAGTGATGCTTTTTTCAATCATCAATGTTCTTGCACAGTCAACAATTGATCTATTTCTCCTCTAAGCAATTCCATTTTGCTGTGGTGTCCTTGGTGCAGAAACATGTCTTTTAATTCCATGCTCATTGCTATAGTCAGTGAATTATTCTGAAGTAAATTCCCCTCCTCTATCTGACCTTAAGCATTTCAATTTATTTTCACTTTTTTTTTCTACCATTGCTTTGTATCATTTAAACAACTTAAATACTTCTGATTTATCTTTTAAAAACATGGTTGTCATCATTCTAGAAAACTCATCAACAAAGAGAATAAAATACTTATCTCCATGGTAGCTCTTTGTTCTCTTGGGTCCACATAGGTCTGTATGAACTAATTCTAGAATTGCAGTAGATGTATGGGTTTTTCTCTTGAAACTAGACTTTGTCATCTTACCTTTTTTTTTAAAATTGCACATGATATGCTCAGGCTTATTCATTGTCAGTAAGACTCTGACATTCCTTTTGTTTCTTATCTTTATCATGTTGTCAAAGTTCACATGACACAATATTTTGTGCCACAACCATATGTCTTCATTTCTAGCCATCAAACAAGTGGTGTTAGTGTCATCAAGATAGAAAAGGTTACCTTTTGTCTGCTCACCGGTACCAATCAATCTTCCTGATTCATTGTAGATTTTTGCCTTCTTATTTTCAAATGATACTCTGTGACCTAAATTGTTCAACTGAGAAACACTTAAAAAATTGTAATTTAGTCCTTTAACCTATTGAGAATTTTCACATTTATCATGTTATTCAACATTATGGTTCCTTTACCTTCAACTGGACAAGGTGTATCATTACCCATTCTTACTGATCCACCATTATAGTATTCAAAAGTCTCAAACATTTTTTTTTCACCGGTCATATGGTGAGTGCAGCCACTATCTATGATCCAGACATCATTTTTACTAACTTTAGATATGAGTGCAGTTTCTACATACCTTTCTTCATCTTCATATGAATCATCCTTCATGGCTACAAATACCATCTCTATGTCTTCTTCTGATTTGGTGTCAGTGTCATCAGCTCTATTCTTAGCTAGGTAACAAGCTTTCTTCCCTTTGTCCTTGTAGTCTTAGGTATCTCTCTTGTCAGATTGTTGGTTGCTTCGGTAATCTCTATTATCACCTTTATCAAACTTCTTCTCAAATGCTCTGTCATTTCCTCTATCATCTTTTCTTTGGTTTGGGCATCTTGCAGCAAAGTGTCCAACCTCTTTACAATTGAAACATACAAGTGTTAATTTACCTTTGTATCTGCCTTTGCCTCTCTGCAATCTTCTTTCCATTAGTGCTTCAATTTTATCAAGTCCTTGATCCTCATTATCACTATCACTATCATTTCTAACAGCATGTCTATGACTTGAGTTACTTATCTTTATAGAAGATTTGAATGCATATTCTATAGATGGTAAGACACTATTTTCAAAGATATTCATCTCAAATGAAATTAGTATACCAATCATACTATCTAGAGTAACTATATTGTTTGCAATAGCTCTCATTTCTTGAATAAAAGAAACTCTAATAGCATAAATAGGAAATAAGGTTCTTAAGATTTTGCTTACCACTGTCTCCTCTTCAAGTACACCTCCAACTCCTCGGATAGAATTTACTACTTCTTTGATTTTGCAGCTATACTAAGTAATTTTTTAACCTTCTTTCATCTTTAGGTCATCAAACCTCCCTCTTAGGCTTTCTGCCTTTTCTCTAAGTACATTGGCATCTCCTCCATGTACAAGCTTCAACTTATCCCACATTTACTTTGCAAAGGTGCAGGTTTTGACATATTCAAACTCAGCATTAGAGAGTGATGATGAAAGTTCTATCATCATGCAGTTATGCTCATGCTTGACTCTTAACTGTTCAAGAGTATGAGGTCATGTAGGCAACACATATTCAGTATCTAAGTATTGAACAATATCATTTCCAATACCTGATAGGTGGAGTCTTATTTTTCTTTTCCATGATGTAAAGTTTTCTTTATTCAACTTGGGCACATCTTGTATGTTCATCTTGTGATCTTTTCTTGAGTTGTTAAACTCCCTTTCTAAGAACACAAGCTCTAATACCAATTGTTAGTAATAACTAAGAGGGGGGTAAATTAGTAGCCTCAAACATATTCCAATAATTAACCCTTAAAACTTAGTACCACAATATTCTACCTCTAGTTATCTTCAGTCCTATAAAATGAATTCCTCCAAATACTTTTATCAAATTACTACTGCTCAGAATTCTTTGTAAAACCTTCTACTGTATGTTTTACCGAATAGTAGTCTATTAATTTACCGAAAGACAGTAAATTATCTAGAGTATACCGATCAATCCAATTAAGTTAAGTGAAATGAAAAACACTAAAGTAATGACTCATAAAGACATTGACACGTGGATTTTTAACATGGAAACCCTATTAAGGGAAAAACCACTTGGGACCGGTAACCCAAAATTTTCACTCTTCTAAAGTGAGCTCAGTGAAGAGACAACCCTGTTAAAGGTTACAAACACACTGTTAGGTGTGACCTTGTTAGAGGATTTAAAATTTTAGTCTGTCACTTGATATCGGGCATCTCTATGCTACCTTCCTTGATCAAACACTCACTTGGCCTATCAATTGGTATCTGGCATCTCATGCTATCTTCATGATCAAAATTTTTTATACTCCTTGGGGTGAATCTCAATATAAAAAGGATCTTTAAATCCCGCAAGGTTAAGAGACTTTCTGAAGCAATGGTTAAACTGAAACAGTATGATTTGTTCACATATACAACTTATACTTGCAGATTTTCAGATCTATTGTAGTCTCACAAAACTATTCCGATCAATATAACTCTGTTTATACCTTTGCTCCACTTTGATTATGCTCAGTGATGTTGTGCTCTGTTTCTCGGTGTCCGTAAAAAACTTTAGCTCTTTCCTTAGCTTGTTTATCACTTCTGTATGAAGTTTCTCTTCAACATCCTCTTTTTCTTCCCCTCACCAATTCTTAATGAATTGAGTTGTCTCTTTATAGACATGATATCACCGTTGTTAGGTTCTTTATCTTCTTGATCTTGGCATGATCCACAATTCTCTCCAATTAGATTTAAAGAAAAACTCATGTTTTATCTCGTTGAGATCTTCTTGCCAACTGGAAAAAAACATCTTTAAATCATTTAATTATCTCTAACTTATCTTGTTGATGAAAACAATGATAACTACTAGTTAACTCTATATTTAGCTCTTCCAGCTAGATATTTTGTCATTTCTAAACTTCAATAAATTTTGGTGTTTAACTATTTGATAGCATCGATCAACACTCTAGTTCTCCTTGGGCTTCTCCATTGGTTTACACTATTTCTAGCCGTCGGGTATGCTTTTGATTCTGCTCATCAATAATTCTCATCGGTGTTCTTTCTCAGGCATCACTATGACTTGACTGTCAGTGATCTCTATCCGTCAGGTTTCACTGACCATCAGTGTTTGTAGTCACATTGTGAATACTTGTCTTTTATGCATTACAGAAATCATAATCTTTATCACTCTGATTCTCTGAAGTCTTTGACACTTTGATTATAACTAATTAGATTATATCAAGTTGACATCAATGAAAATACAATCCATTAACTGATTTAATGTCTTGTGTTATCCTTCTGCATTTTGGTGATCAACTTAACATCTTCAAACATTCAATCAGTTACATGTCATCAAACCTAGCATGTTTCCCATAGACCAATTCATAAGGACCAAACCCTGTAGACCTTTTGACTGTTATTATATCTTCCCAAAGTGTTAGAGGTAATTTGGATTCCCATACCCTTATGTTATTTCTCAATATTCTCTTTATGATCTTCATTATATTCTTGTTACTTGATTCTACCTGACCATTCCCTTGTGTATGGTAAGGGGAAGAGTATGACACATTAATACAATAAGTACTACAAAAATCAGAGAACTCCTTGGATCTAAAACACATGCCATTATCACAAACAATCTTGCAAGGAACACCAAACCTTGTTAGTATGTTCTCTCTTAATAATTTTATTACCACCTTGCTTGTAGCTTGTTTAGAGGGTGTGCCCTCAACCCATTTAGTAAAGTAATTTGTTGCAACTAGAATCCATTTGTGTTGTCCACTGGAGACATCAGAAATTTCACCAATGAAATCTATCCCCCACATTTGAAATGGCTCTTTACTGGACAAAGTTCTAAGGGGCAATGCACCATCATACTTTAATTTCCCTAAAAACTTTTGACAAGCCTCACACTTTCTAACATATGTATAACTATCCTTAAAAATGTGTGGCCAATAATACCCAGCATGTAATATCTTATGGGCAGTAATTCTTGTTGAGAAGTGACCACCACATACTCCATCATGAAACTCCTTCAATACTGAATTTTCTAGATACATATCTGGACAAAATAAGAACACACCTTCTCTATTTTTCCAATATAAGTCACCTTGTATCAAAATATACCTAGATAATTTTATTTATATTTTTATTTTTTATTATCATTTAAACCTTCTTGACATTTCATGTGCTTCAAGAAATATACTATATCAGTATACCAACGGCAATTTTCAATACTTACTATTGATTTATCAGAGCTCACCTGATTTACTTGAACTGCCTTAAGATTTGATCCAACCATAAGTTTAGCAAGACCTTGTCCTCTAACCAACTTTGTTATTTGTACCTCCATATCAAACTCTTAGATCTAATTCACCCATCTGCATCTCCTGCCCATGACTTCTGACTGTCTGAATATATCCTTTATTTCTACAATAGGAACATAAGCTATCACTTTAGCCCCTACCAAATATGGTCTAAAATATTTCATTGCTTTGACAAGGGTGTAACCTTGTTTTTCATTTATGTCATAATTTAATTTTGTTGCTTGAAGAGTTTTACTAAAAAATTCTATTGGTTGCTCATAGCCCTCATCATTTTTTTGTAACATAACTGCAGCAATAGTATGATATGATGCAAAAGAAAATAACTAAAAAGGTTTGAAAAATTAGGTTTTTTAAGGACTGAAGCTTCTTTGATGGCTTTCTTAATACTAGAAAATGTTTTTAAGGCCTCATCCACCCATTTAATATCTACACCCTTCTTTATAATCTTAGCAGTGGGCTTAATTATCTCTGAGAAGTTTGGGACAAATCTTCTTACAAAGTTTATTTGTCCAAAAAAGGACTGGATTCCTTTAACATTCTTGGGGATCTGAATTTTATCTATAGCTGAAATCCTCTCTAGGTCTATTCTTACACCATCCTTTGATACAATGTGTCCAAGTAACTTCCCTTTAGTTACTCCAAAATGACATTTCTTTGGGTTTAGAGATATCCCATATGCCAAAGCTCTTTTAAAAAATTTCTCCAAATGATCACAATGCTCTTCTGCCCTTTTTGAATATGTTGTCAAGTCATCTTGATATACAACCTTGATGAGATCAATCAGGCCATTAAAGGCCACATCCATTTCTCTTTGGAATGTTGCTTCTACATTAGTTAACCCAAAGGGAATCCTTGTATAAACATAGGTTCACCAAGGAGTAGTAAAGGTTGTTTTGTATTGATATGACTCTTTGACCTTCACTTGGTTGTATCCTAAGAATCCATCCATCATAGACAATAATTCATTCCCAGTAACCTTCTGTAAAAGGGCCTCCATATTAGGCAATGCATAGTTATCTTTTAAGGATGATACATTTATGTTTCTAAAATCAACACACAACCTTATATCTCCATTCTTCTTTCTAACTGGGACCAAGTTTGATATCCATGTAGAATATCTTATAGACACTATTATTCCTGCATCCCTTAATTTGACAAGCTCTTCCCTCATTTTAGGAGCTAGAATTGGGTTAATAGGCCGTTGTCTTTGTCGAAAAGGCTTTTCATCTAGATTTAGAGGGATTTCATGCTGAAATAAATCTTCTCGGTAAGCCTTAAGGTCATTATATGACCATGCAAAAATGTGCCTATATTTTCTTAACAAAGTCATCAAATCAGATTTGATCTTAGGAGTGAGCTTTTTTCCTATGTATACTTCCTTAGGAGTTTGATCATTTCCTAAGTTAATCTTTTCAACTTCTTCATACTTATTACTTGTCTTACCCATCTTAAGACTTTCTTGCTCATCAAAAACTCCTTCTAGTGCTACCAAGCCTCTGGGAATCTTGTTTGTCTTTAACTACACAACTTCCTTTCCAAAAAAAGTCTCTTTTCCATCCTGATCCTCTACATAGCCATTCCAATATATATGTTGATCCTCATATATGTCTCCATTCACTAGAAATTTGAGAAGATCTATATCATCTTCAAATACTTGCCAATTCTGCACATTGTTAGGAATTGATGGTCTATTTTTCATCTCAATCTACACAATCTCATCAAAAGTAACATCAATCTTCTTGATGGCTATATTAACCAACAAGTCTGCAAGGGAATTTTCTGATCTTTCTATCCATTTGATTGAAAATGCATCAAAACATTCAATTAAATCCCATACCAAGTTTTTATATTACTTTAATCTAGGATTTTTGGTAATGAATTTATTTCTCACTTGAGAAACAATTAAATCATAATCACCATAAACTGAAAGAATCTTAATACCATAATATTTTGCAATTTCCAATCCAAGGATTAGTGCTTCATACTTTGAGATATTATTAGTAAATTCAGAATTTATTAAGGAAAATTTTAAAATTTTACCATATGGAGACACAAAAGTGATCCCAGCACCATTACCTTCCTTACTGCATGCTCCATCAGAATTCATTTTCCAAATTTCTTCATGATTCTCCTAAAAATGCACTCCAATGGGGATATTAATTTCTAGTGTTGGTTTATTAATACTCACCTGAAAATTATCCATGTCCAAATGGTAGAAGTTTATTGTCTCTATCCCAATGTCTTCATCAATGATATATGGATATCTTGGATCCCTATTAATTCTTACTTCCCTTCCATCCATGATAATAGTAGCATAAGACAGATCTAATTGGTTGTGACCACCTACTAAATTAGACCATTGTCTAGATAAAAGCATTCCATTATTAGCAGGAACTTCTACAACAGTAATCTCCGTGTTTTATGACATTTCAGGACAAGCAAGAAATTTAAAATCCACATCTTTCATAATAACAATGATAGGTATAGATCTATTGTCCATATCATAACATCTTCCATAAGTTGTGTCAAACTTCATTCCAAGCTCCTTCATAACTTCTGAGGGCATGATGTTAACTATTGCTCCTGAGTCTATCATACAATTCTTAAGAAGTTTATTGTTAATCATCAAAGTAAGATAAAAAGGATCAACTTGTGTTCTATTTTGAGAAATAGTAGTTCCTAAATAAACCATCGGTAGTTCTTCATTTACTGGTCTCTGATTAGATTCCTCCTTAAAAAATTTACCTATATTAGACAACACTTTTATAGTTTCATCTTTGTATTCAGATATTTTCATCATTTCAAATAAAGGAATAGAAATATTCACCTCAGATAAAGCATTAGATATAAAGGAACTACTATTGGGAATAGACTTATTGGCCATTGGTTTCTCATTTTTCTTTGTTAGTTTAGGGGCTTGATGATGATCCACCTATTGACTTATGCTTGCAGTATCATCTTTGATCCTTTGTGTGTCAAGCTGGCTTACCTTCTTCTTTGTTGCCTTGACAAGTATTCCAACAAGCTTTCCTTGATCAATATTTGTTGTTCTAGTTCCTCAATTTGTAATTATTCCTTTCTTCGTCAAGTGTTGCAATGGTATATGCTTCATTCTCCTCATTTGTTAACCTCCTAATGAATGGAAGCTCTCCTTTTTTCTTATTACACCGATATATTCTATTCAGATCATCATGGTACACATAATCCTCCTCAAAAGAACTGTAATCATCTCTTCCCCACATGGGTTCGGATGAGACATTATTCACTATGGGTTTTTGATCATCACTATGGTCTTCCTCCTCTTGCAATATTTGTGCCACAACACAATTATCAGGAAGATGTGGTAATGTACAAGCCTCACACCAAGTATAGCTCTCAACCAAATGGTTTTTTCTTTTTAGTGGATCAAGTTTTTCTTTATTATAGCTTTTCTTTTCAGGTTTACCATCTTTCCAATTAGTATTATATAGCATATCTTGTAATCTAAATCTGTCATTTTTAGGGAATGATGGCCTATCACTCTCGCCTTGCTTTGCATTTAGATTTTTTATCATATCCATAATTTCTTTGAGATCATCCTTTTTAGGGACCTTTGGATTGTATAAATTAGTATCATCCCTTTTGTATATCCTTCCAACATCTTTTCTGTTATTTTAAATAGTGGTGGCAACTTTGAAAGCTTGCTCCAAGGTTACAGGTCCTTGTGATCTAATCTCAATGTGTTTTTCTATCAAATGCACTTAGATAGAAATCAATCAAAAAGGAATCAACAGGTCTTATATCTCTTGGTATTCTATTCAATATTTTATTAAACCTTTTATTGAATTCTACAACTGATTCATTAAAGTTCTTTTTAATGCTAGTTAATTCATGAGATGTAAAAGATGTATCATTATGATCACCAAATTGCTCAATAAATTGATTTACAAAATCACACCAGCTTGAGATGGATCCATCACGAAACCCCATATACCATTTAGTGGCATCTTCTATTAATGACTGGCCAACAACTTCATGAAGATATCCTCATGATTTCCCTCTAGTTCTTCAATGATGTTTTTTTAATTTATGGTATGTTGTTCAGCAAATTCCACTCCATTCCCTGAAAATTATAAAATGGCATTTCTTAATTCATTTCATATAGTATTTGGATATCCAACTATCCCACTAAAATCAAGTTGCCTATATCTTTCCATCACCATAGGAGCTCTTCTTCTTTGGCCCATATTATGGCAGTTCCCATTCTCACCTCTGAGATTTTGATTATTCATGCCTTAGTTATTTTGACCATTGTTATGATTATTTCCCATATTTTTCTACCTTAGATTACCTATGTCAGAGTTTTCCCCATTATTTGGTTGTCTCCAATGACCATTCCTTCCATTTCCATTGTTGTTCTTCTCACACCTTCCTCTATTGTCTGGTTCAAACAATGGGTTTGTGATCACTGTTGAAAATTGGCTCCCCATTTTTTCTATGAGGAGGATTGTATTTTGGTAATCCATCCCTTTTTGGTGTCATCTTTTCTCTTGTTCGTTCTTCATCATCAGGCACTGAAACCAACTCACTTCTCTTTATTTCTAACCTATCCAAGGTCTCACTAGGTAACCTTCTCAAGGCTTTAACCACTTTTGGATTTTGTTTTCAATTCTCGATCAACTTACTTAATGTAGCATATAAAAATTGATCTTCATTATCATATTCTTCTATCTCTTCTATTTCATACACTGGATTTTGATCATCTTTGAAGCCAAATGGGTTTCTATTATCTTCTAAATTGCTTAGATTCTCACAATGGATTTCTTCATTGAAACTAGTGTTCTCCCTATTAGGAAATCTCTTATCTCCAGTGTACAACATCTCTAGAGCTTGTTTCTTACTTCTTCCTAGACTTTTATGTAAATCTAATTCAAAATGATCTTGATGCAAGGATCTTCTACCCCACATGAATACTTAGCATAAAAAAATTAATTTACCAAGATATAACTGCATCAAAATTGTAGAGTCGCCACCTTCTTGTCAGAAGGGAAATATTGTTTGCTAGTCTTTTAGGTTCTTCCTTCCAGTAGAGTGCACTTTTAAACAAACTGGTACCACTTCTCTTTGATCTGCAAAATTTGAAACTCTAGGTAACTCCACAATACTTATTGTGAGAAACTTCCCCAGCAGAGTTGCCAATCTGTTGGTGCTCAAATAAATATATTGGATTTCCTATGGACTTTCTAATCCAATGGTGGGAAACCCAAGTGTCTTGGTCGAATAACAAGCTTCAACCAAGGCAAAGTTGAACCTTTTACAATTTTGGCTCTACAAAACCAAGGCTAGTAAGCCTATACCTTGACTTCTCCTTTAAGGCTTATTATAGAAGACGAGATACACTTCAAACTTCTCTCTCTCAAGTATGGTAAGGCACTTAAAATAAATTAAATTATAATCAATACAACATAAAACAGCAAAAATTGAATGCTTTGTGATATTTGTAAGAATGCTTTATAAGAATGTATATATAAATGAATGAATGCTAGAATATCTCAACAACATAAAATAATGAACTAAATGACTATATCTAATAATAAATTAGATCAGTGCCTATATCAACTTGGGCAATAGAGTCAATCCTATGTACAACTTTGCAAGACAATATATATTCTAATACCATCAACTATTTGAATGTTATAGATGTAGAGAGATTAAATCTATTAATATCTTTGTTAGTTCAAATTAATTTAACTCCTATGGTTGGGAGACCAGTTGAACAAGAAGCTGGAAACACTAACTTTTAAAAAAATCCTTGATAATCAAACAATGATATAAGACATATAATATCTCTACACAAGCATTTCTAGAATGACAATTGAAATTCCTTCAATAATTGCAAAGGACTAGCTGAAATGAATTGAACCTTTTTACCACAAGTGAGATAGAAACACTTATCTTTTATTGATTTTGAGAAATAGTACATTGGAGTCCATGTTTCAGTTGTGATCAAAACTAGAACAAATAATAATAATAATAAAAATGTCCCCTTTCCACATGTTCTTGGTATCCCTATTTATATAAAATCCAAGGGATGCATACAAGCTTCAGACCGATGTGTCTTTTGATAACTAATTGTTAATCCTAAGATCAACAATTGAACATTAGTTACAATTACATTTAAGGAATGATTTATCATCCTTTACAAATGGTTGTTGATCATAAGGAAAACAAACAATAATCACTTAAAAAATCATTTGTGACTTGTTAAAGATAATCTAGAATAATGATAACTTGCCAAGTCCTTATATCATGTTTGATATAACAATGATTCTTCATTATGGTTATCATAATACTTTGACTACATGCTCATCTACATATTTTTCCTTTGATAATGGGTATTATCAGTATTAAGAACAGATTTTTTGACGTTGTCAACCATGACCTGGCATCATCTTTCCTTGCGAATATTCTTCAATCAATGTTTGCATGTGATCATCTTCTAATATTTCACCAAGTTTGCATTGTTCTATTGGAAGATGGATCCATGTTTCACAACCTTCAAAAACCCTACATGAGAATGTCGACGACACATCAATTTAATAGATAAAACCCTTGTTAATATAAAATACATTTAACCTATGAAATACATTAGTATACAAAATCCTTGTCGACGTTGCCGCCTGAGATTTCTTCATTTTTAACCGTCGAAGACACGTGTCAAGTTCGTGTAATGCCTTGAAGAGTAAAAGTCATGCATCTCAGGTTTAAGGAATTATGTCAACTGTCGATGCTCATCAAACTTAACCACTGATTAATCTTCAAACTTTTCCTAACAGTCTATCACCTTTTGATCTTGACTAAAATAGCACCGTCGATTAGACCCATGTGCTAAATGATAAGAGCTTTAGTAATCCACATTTTAACTTGTCTTATAAACTGACATAAATCCTCATCATCTTGTTCGATGAATCATGTGATACCATTTGAACCCTTGTCGTCTCATCCTCAGAATTTGGCGGGCCCATGACATGTGTTGCACTGTCGCATTGCCTTGATGGTTAAAGATCCTTCATCTAAATCTTTGAGGCATAATGCCAATCGTAGATGAAATCATATCTTCATCAAGGTTTAACCATAGATCTTCATTCTTTATCACTGAGAATCTAGTGGTTTTGGGACACGCGTTAGCATCACGCATTTCCTTGATGTTAAAGATCGTTCATCATCTACATTTAGGCATAGCACCAGCCGTCGATCTTTGTTTTAGTTTAATCAGATAGATCTGCATAAAGGTATCAAATAAATTGTAAAAATGCGTGTAATGACTAGTTTATTAATTTAAATATGAAAATGACTAAGGTAAAACAAAACATAGAACAATAAGAATTTATTTATACTAATAAGAGAGTACTTCCCTAAGATTTTAAGGTACTCAAATCCATATGTAAACCTAGGTTCTGCCAACTTGTACACTGTCTGTCACTACAACATTTGGGATCAAACTTCGACCCCAATTTGTGACGACACTAACATTTGTGTGTGATTTTTGTTTTTTTTTTCAAGTGCCCTCGATGTTGTCGTAATAGCGATGGTACTGTTGGAATTACGACACCCGCGTGATTATAAAAAAGAAAAAAAAGAAAAAGAAAGGTTCATTTCTAATTTAGTGTGATCGCTTACCATCGTGCGTGAAGAGGGCCTAACTAGGGAAGATTGGAATCTTGGTATATGGTAGCCATGACTTGATCAGGTAGGCATTCGAGCTTTGTATTCTCATTTACTCTACTTCATTTTGATGAAATTTGTTGATTTAATGGCACAATATGAATATTAATACTGGCATTGTTAATATTGGAAATGTCTTGATGGATCACGGGCTGCAAGATAGGGCATCATGCATTGTTTATGAGCTCATTGTTTAATACTGGCATTGTTTACATCTTTGCATTTTGAATACTTGATGACCCGCGAGCTTTGAGAGCTAGGGCATCATTGCTATTACCTTCAAGGCATTGTGTGAAGTGTTTGATCTCTCTTTACTTGTTTTGTTGTTGATATTCACTATGTGGTACTCCCTGTTGATGATCATTTCATGAGGAAATGTCTTGATGGCTCGCAGGCTTCAGGATAGGGCATCATACATTGTTTATTAGCTCATTGTTTAAGACTAGCATTATTTACATATTTTCATTTTGAATGCTTGATGACCCGTGAGCTTTGAGATCTAGGGCATTGTTGTTGTTACCTTCAAGTCATTGTGTGAAGTGTTTGATCTCTCTTTATTTGTTTTGTTGTTGATATTCACTATGTAGTACTCCCCGTTGATGATCATTTCATGAGGAAATGTCTTGATGGCTTGTGGGCTGCAAGCTAGGGCATCATGCATTGTTTATTATCTCATCATTTAATACTGGCATTGTTTACATCTTTGCATATGGAATGCTTGATGACCCGCGAGCTTTCAGAGCTAGGGCATCGTTACTATTACCTTCAAGGCATTGTGTGAAGTGTTTGATCTCTCTTTATTTGTTTTGTTGTTGATATTCACTATGCCGTACTCCCCGTTTATGATCATTTCATGAGGAAATATCTTGATGGCTCACGGGCTGCAAGCTAGGGCATCATGCATTGTTTGTGAGCTCAATATTTATACTAGCATTCATTTACATATTTGCATTTGGAATGCTTGATGACCCGCGAGCTTTGATAGCTAGGGCATCATTTCTATTACCTTCAAGGAATTCTGTGAAGTGTTTGATATATCTTTATTTGTTTTTCTGTTGATATTCACTATGTGGTACTCCCCGTTTATGATAATTTCATGAGGAAAAATATGGTATTTTCTTTCCTTTCTGCAGCATTCTTCTGAGTGCACATGTCATGTAGCATGGTTTTCTTTCAGAAGTGTATGGATTGACTATGCACATGCATAATTGTAGATGAGGATCAGTAATAGGATTTCATTCATTGCTTAGATCTTCTTTATATAAACCCCATCTCTCTTTTCTTTGCAGGTTCTGGATCACACAGGAGCACACTAGATTCATACCCGGGTCAAAAATTCATCACTTCAAGCAATGTCGGGTACCCTTATTATTTATGTTCATCCTCTCATGTATGTCTGTACTCTTGCATATTCTTCTAAAAGTTGGCTATGCTCACAGCAACGCAGATGATTTTATCTTCCAGTTCCTTTCCTTGTATAGAATATACAAGTTATTTGGCATATAAATAGTATATGCATGTAATCTTTAGATGCAGAAATTTATTTTCCTTTACATGTATCTTTTCATGAAATGAACACAAATAAAACAAGATCATCTAATAATGCAAAGTAGGGTATTGTAGTCACTCATCTAGTAATTAGGTTACCAATGTATAATGAGGTAACTATTTGTATATATATCAAACCATGAAGATGATGCTTAGGAGACAGTAGATCTAGAAGAATATGTGAAAGATCTAAATGCTTTGAAAAATAAAAACTTCTAAGGCTTTCAAAAACCTAGGAGCCTGTAATAAATTAAAATGGAAGAAGATAGGTCCATGTATGATCTTAAGGAATTTTTTATCTAATGCCTATGAAGTTGACTTTCTAGAGGGCATTAATATCTCACTTGTATTCAATGT